>VZTE01004276.1:1231670-1333815 GCA_013397775.1 Eulacestoma nigropectus
AAAAAAAAAAAAAAAAAAAAAAAAAAAAAAAGTTTCCTGTCATGAAGAAGTTCAAGTTTTGCTAAAGGAACATTCTGGAGAGGCACAAATGTCCATGTATGAGATTCATGACCAAAAGGCAGATGTTTGGTGATAGGTTTTGAACAGAACAAATTTTTTCAGCAGGTTTTAGTGGTTGTCAATATTTAGTCAATGGTTACTCTCTAGCTAAAAATATTATTGTGTAGTTTTTGAGTGCATTTTGATATTATCGTCAATCAACAATAACAAACGTGCACTGAAGTTCCCAGAGCAAGTAGCTGCTACCAGGACCAGTAAGTACAAAGTCACCAAAATATGTCCTAAATCCACAAATATAGAAAGTTCCACCCCAGGAGAATTGCAGTTGTTTTAAATACAGGAAAGAAAGTGGTGTGTCCCTCTTCCCACCTCTTCTTCAGATCGATCACAGAATCATATAATGGCCGAGGGATATTCCATACCATAGAATGCCATGCCCAGCAACTGGGGCAGTTACTCAGAAGGGGGCTGATCATGATTTGGGTATGGACTGGGTATTGGGCTGGGTGGTGAGCAATTGCATTGTCCATCACATGGTTCTCTTGGGTTCTGTTACTCTCTCTGTTGTTATTATTATTATTATTATTATTATTATTACTTTTTTTTTTTTTCCCTATTAGTAAGTCATTCTCATCTCAGCCCATGAGGTCTATCTTTTCTTTCTGATTCTCCTTCCCAATGTAGGGGTAAGGGAAGTGAATGAGTGATTGCCTCAGTTGACAGCTGGGGTTAAACCATGACAAACAGTAAAAATCCCAGACGTATACCAGACCTAAAGGTTTTCAGTCCCAGTACACATGGAGAGGAGCATAAGACACCTAAGTACCCATGAAAATGTTAAACTAAGGTGAAACTAGATTTAAATAATCCTGATTGTGCTTCTATATAGTGGAAATATTTTTTTTCTGAATCTACATTCATCAGCGTGTCTAAATGAGGCACAGGAAAGAAAAAACTTCTGTAGGATATAACTAATGGAAGATAAGAGTAGAGTCCCTTATAGCAGGTTCCGCGATCAGCAGTGTGAACTTGGTTTGCATTTGTTTATGGTATACATGACCAATCACTTCTTTGATGGCTGCAGACGAGTAGTGCAGCTGATTTCAGAGCACCTCATCTTTGACGGCCGCTGTCACTGGATTACAGTCTGCTTTCTTTCATCTACAACAGATGTCTGAGACCAAGGAGTCCACAGACCAGGGTCGGCTCACTGTGACCCTAAGCAAGAGCTGTTTACTCTGTGATGCCCCCACTACTCTTTACCGTTGAATGAAAAAGAATTAAAGAGATTCAGAGGCAGAAAATAGTTAAAGTAAAAAGCCTGGTGGCTTTATCCTACACCACAGCATCTGTTTTTTCTCTTCCCTTGAAAAGCCTCCTGCAGGCAAAGCAGCACAGGTTGGGTTTAATTGTTCCTGCTGTCTGCCATAAACACATTACACCATTTTTCCAACTGAATAATGGAAGCAGAAGCATGATTGATAAAGAGATAAGCCAGGTTAATTGGCTTTATTTCAACAAACATCAATTAATTAAATTAAACACCAGAGGGAAGGCATCTGCTCACTCTAGTTCAGCCTGGAGATCTTCCTCTCCTCTCTCTGCTGATCATGAAAAGCCACAGGGCTCCCTGGAATAACTCCAGGAAGGGCAAACTTGTAACAAAATTATTTCAAAATTGTCGCACGGTCAGTATTCCTAACCCTTTTACAACTCAGTCAGCTAAAAGAAGCATTCAGTACAGCTAGCCCTTCACGATTCCTCAGCTCTCTCAGCAGGAATCAGAAAATTAAAATCCCCTGGAAAGGAAACGGTAATCAATTTGTTTCCTGTAATTTGGCTTACAGGGTTTTTGTTAATTTTCTTTTTAATTATGGTCTACAGTCATGGAATACATTTATTGTTAAGCTTCATTCCATCCTCTACCTGCCAATGCAAAACAAGATTGGTCATTTTTGATGAAAGATTATTTTTCATGATAACATGTCAGTCAAAACAAAATTTTGTTTTGACTGACGTGTAATCATGAAAAAAAGTTTTTGTTGCATGAACTTAAGCTTTCTCAGAAGAAAGTGAAGAGATTTCCTACCTTCCTTCTCCTGTTTTCTGTTTATTATTTGTTTCTATAGGTGTTTGTGTTGCTATAAGAAACTTAAGAGAAGTGAGATAGTAAAATGGATGGAATCATCAATGACAAATTTTTTGTAGTAGTATGAAGATTCTCCTGTGTCACAAAGGGCACACAGACACACATGTATGATTGTATCCAACTCTGTAAATCCTACATACAACCAACCTGTCACAGGTTTAAGGTCATAGAAAATATAGATGCCAGTCAAGAAGTCTTCTACTTGAAAACATTCCTCAAAGTCGGATGAAAATATAAATACAATCCCAGACAGATGCTGACCTATTCTGTTCCTAATTCAATGTTTACAACCTCTCCTCCAAGATCATGACTCTCAGATGACTTTTTTTTCCTTCTAGATCTTCTTCAGGCAGTCCACATTTTCCCTAAAATGTTATGGATAAAAGTGAATGCAGTGTAGTCCAGCCTAGAACTGAGCACACTGGGAAGATTACTTTGAACATTTTGTACATGACATTTATGATTATACATCCTTATATTGAACATACTACTTGAACCTCAGTAAACTATGCCGGATTACTTTCAGTTTACCATTCCCCTTGCATCAATGGCATTCACTCCTCAGTTCACTTCTGTGTAGCTGGGAATTCTTACTGAAGCATATTACCTCATTCTTGTCCTTATTAAGCAGTATCCTATTTATTTTAACTCATTAATGCAAATTACCACAATTTTTTCTTAATTCTAAATCCATTTTTCAGTGTACTTCTACCATGCCCTCTCCCTAGGCAGAAGTTAAATACAAGTGCAGTAGCATGATTGTCTTTTTCATTGTCCTATTAGTTTATGAAAATGCTGGATAGTATCAGACATAAAAAACCGCAAGGGATATTACTTGATAGTATCTTTTCAGTTGGCTTGTGGCCCACTAATTATTACTCCCACTTGTGCAGCTATTTTCTCTAACCTTGTTTATGTGACTGTTGTTGAAGACAGTGTCAATAACCTGAAGATATACAGTATCTACTTCACTGTAAAAGCCCTGTTACCCATCACACAATGTAGTTTTATATGACTTACTCATGACAAAGACTTGCTGGATATTCCTCAACCCTTAAAGGTTTGCCAACAGATTGATCTTCCAGTATTTCTCCAGGCATTAATACTTAAACATCCCAGTCATTCTTTCCTACCCTTTTAAAAGGGTCTACCTTTGCCCATTTCCAAACTCCTAGAACTTCTCTCTCCACAAACTTTCCTAAGGGTTTGCTTGGAGACTGCTGTATGTACAGTTCCACTGTAGGTATACTGCCCTTGCTCTCCAAAGCTTCTTCCATTACTAATTTGTCCTAAGAAGGGGAGCTTCCTACATGGAAAGTGGCTTCATGCAACACAATTTGATCCACAGTTCTGTGTAAATTACCAGGGTACCTCCATCAGCTTCTATGACTTCTGCTCAGGTCTTCCATGTCTCAATTCTTTACTACATATACTATACAGAATCCTTACACTTTAACACACAAAACCAGAGAAAATCACAACCTATGATCTCTACTCACATGAATTAACTGCTCTAGGTACAAATTATTAGCATAAATATTCAATTAAAATCTTGTTAACTGTTCTTTGGCCAGCTGTGGGGTAATGTTTGCTATTATGTGTTCAAAACAATTTTCCAGTCACTGAACTCCCAACACTGCTCACAGTTGTAGCAATATGAGATCTCTGGGACCCTCTCGTGTAGTCCTGATTCCACGCTCAAAGAAAACCATATTGAGCATGCACACACATACCAGCATGGCTTCTTTTATGTTGCCCAGCTCAAATTTTAGTGTGCTTTTAGTACTTGCACTGCAGAGTACCTGCATCTGGATGTGAAATTTTGGCTCATGTAGGTTAAAACCTGCCAGTCTTTCCACATACATGTTGATATTATGAGGTCTGTATTTCACTATCCTCTGCAAAATTCTCAAAATATCTCCAGGTCAGGCATCAGAGTTACAGGTGGCATCTCTCCTCTCTTGTCAGGAGACTGAACCTGGCTTGTTTTTACAGCACAGACCCCATGGCATCACTTTAGGCATTAGGAACATGGTGGTGCTGAAAACAGTTTTTTATGTCTGCCATCTGTGACCTGGCTGCATTACTAGTAGGAATACTTGAATCTGAGCTAATGACTAATGCACATTCCATCTTTAATCCAGACTTCAGTTATGCCTAAGAGTGATTAGCAGCCAATCAACTAGTTTTTTGGTGCAGGCCTCACCAAGCATGGAGTGTAGTCTGTAGCCAGAGAGAACAGAGAAGGAAGAGTGCATTTACTTATGACATTTTACTTCTTGTCAGTTCAGTTAATAGTTAATCTTGTCAAGGCAGAAAAAGTACAGCAGCCCCTTGGTTTGCAATTGATTCCATAAGTTTTCATAAGATTCAAGTGTTTTGAAATCCTGTCTGAAATTCACTCTATAGTTGATATATTTGGGGAAAAATATATGAAAGGAACTTTCTCAATCCCTAGGAAAGGTTGTCACTCCACCTAAACAGTATTTTTGACCCATAAATACATCACAGGCTTTTCATCATGCCCATGTGTCTTTGGAGCTTCACCTCTAGGCCAATCCAGTGTGAGAGAAGCAGAAAGCAGCTGAGCATGAAAACCAGAAAAATCACTGTGGATTTAATATATCTGACTCTCTCTCTCTCTCATTGTAGTAGACAGTGGCTGGCCTCACAGAGGGACAAATAAGCACAGTTACACATACATTATTAAATGTAATTGTATCGTTACTTATCAGTACAATTAAATACCTAGGAAAAAACTGTAACCATTCAAGGCACGATGTAAGCAGCAATGACATTAACCTTTAATAATCATCTTTTCCCTTCGCACTGTGGTAATGACCATATTAATTAGTAATGAAATGATTAAATATGAAAAGCATGAGCTGTGCCATGGTGCTACACATGGGCACCTTTCAAGGACTAGCTGGCTGCACACATTGAAAGATTCATTCAGGGACCTTTATTACTACTGCTGGTTGCAGGGTCTGGGCACTGCAGGGTTTTCTGCAGCCAGGAGGACTAAGCTAAGCGACTGTTGTTTTGGTAAATTGAATGATCTAAAACAAACACAGCCAGATTGTGCTGCAGTCTTGGGAAATTCTATGACCTTGACAGCCTTTCTCCTAGCTAAGATGTGTTCCTCTCTTCTGTAGAGATCAAAATCTCTCTTAATCCTGAAAATCACATATCTCAAAGCACAGCTGATCCTCTTGGCAATCCCTTTAAAAATACAAGCAGATGAGGGCAGATTCAGTGTTCCAAGGGCTATCTCCAATTTAGGGTATGCCAGGTGGATGCTTTTCATTTACACCAGATTGTCCATTATGCTGTACTGGACAGGTAAGCTCTAGGATGCTTTTCTCACTCTTCTCACCCAAAATTATAGTCTTTCTCATCTACCCCTTTCCAAAGGCTGCAAGTCAAGATCCTTTTCATCATCATAGTTCTTTTCTGAAGGACTAGAGTCACTTTGCAATTCTTAATTATTCCCAAGGCTAAAAACACCGTCCTCTTACAGAGGTTGTTCTCAGAGGTTTGGTGCCAAAATAAAACAGTATTGATGTAATACCTGTGTGTGCACTAGCACAAGACTGCTGTCTGATTTCCTGATATTTAGGAGATGTTACAGTCCCATTTTAGACTATAAAAGTATGTGTTGGCACAACAGACAAAGATTTGACCCAAGATCAAAGGAAAGGAAAACTTCTGCTTTTAAGAAATGAACAGCTGGATCTCAGACTTGTTAACGCATACAGTTTGAAATGTCACTAAATGCCTGTTGCCAGGAGCATGAATTGTTCCAGACAACTCTGACATATTTCACAGAACACCTGAGGCTGGAAGGGATTTCTGGAACTTGTCTCATCTGGCCCCCTGCTCAAGCAGGGTCACCTACATTAGGCTACCCAGCACCACGTCCAGGTGAGCAGCTACATCTGGCTGATCTAAAGTCACTCCCCTGTCATAAGGAAGATGGTCTCAGTTTTCTACTAACATGACTGGAAACAAACTTTGGCATTAGAAACAAGTTATGTAAAATCCCCCCCTTCTGAGACCAGTTTTCCCCCTCCTAAGAATTCTGAGCTATACATTGTCGTCCACTGGAACAAAAATTCTCTGTGTACAGAGCACAAAGGATTCAGAGGTCCTAGTAGTGTCTCTGTGTATTGCACTATCTCATAGAACTGCAACAAATACCACTGCCTAATGCCCACTGAAAACCAACACTAAAAACTCTTTCCCCTCATTACAGACACAAATGACAGGCTTTCAGAATGATTAGCTGGAAATTGCCTTTTCCATCAGATACAAACCCAGAGGAAGGAGGGTGCCGGAGAAAGAAGATGCTTATATGGGCTTCTTTGTAATGCAAATGTAGGAACATGCTTTTTATCTTCAGACAAGTGCAAGTGCTTCACAAAGATTTTATTTAAAGCTTGTGTTCTCATGCATTACAAAAGTGAAGCAAAGAGACATGCCAGCATTAATGAACTTCTAGGGGCTGTATTATTAGTTCAGAGGAATAAAGAGAGAGAGAAAGGAAGAGCACACAATTTAATGTCAGACTTATTAACAAAGAGACAAATGTTATTCATGCAAGGAATATGGTAGAATTGAGTCACATCTCTATTTACTCTGGGGACTTCATATAAACACAAAACCAGTTCTATCTCTATCAACACTTAAGTCACTCTAGTGCATCCCTAAGATCCTCTTTTTTGGCTGTTTTTCTCACATTTCCATATCACAAAGCTCTGATAGCTGTAGTGACAGGAAGATTCAGTTCAAGTGAATGCATCTGCCTACAAGGCACTCGCTCTGTTGTGTGCTTGCCTGGCATTTAACAGTGATGTTGTAAACACATAATGTCATGACTCCTTTCATTCACTTTCATTTCTGCTCAGAAACACATGCAGAGTGGGCTCTGCAGAATGGGCAGAGCTTCACAGGTGAGTCAGGAGAGATGAGAAGAAGAAAAAACACAAAACAAAACAAAAAACCCAAAGCCTAAACAAACTCCAGAAAAACAGAGAATTCCATTAATATAATCTTTATTCCCTTACAGTATAGGCTACATCTCCAGGAAGACAACAAATGTCACATCCCAATACAGGTTTTTTTCTGCACTTCTCCATCTCTGCTGTCACAGGCATCCCATTTCCTTCTAGATAGTAGTTTCCAAATAGGTGAGAAACAGGAGGGCTGACACACATCTAAAGGTATCGAGGAGGTGTAGTAACATCATTTCCCAGTTGATCTGTGAAACCCAAGTTAGCCAAGTCACTGATACAGATTGCCTTGGCAAATACAGAGCCTCCAGCAGTTTAGCTGGTCCAGCACTGGACTCAGAGGAAAGATCAATTGTCTTTGCAAGGTCCTTTTCCATCTTATTTTCTGCAAGGCAGAAGCTGACTGAAATTCAAGCTGGAATTGATTGACTACTGAGAGAGAGAGAGTAGGAAAACTTACGATCCTACATCTACACATTTTGAAGATCATGTAATCCACAGCACCTTGGTAATTAGCTGGTTTACATACTATTCCAGGTCTCACTTTCCAAAAGCACCCAGCAAGGTAGAAGATCTTTCCCCAGTGCCCAACATCAAAGGTTGTGGCATAGCAAGCAGCTCACTTGACTTCATGGCTATTTGGCCATCCTTGGAAAGGAAAGGATAGGAATATCTCATTTAAGATGTTGACAGGGGAACCTACACTATAGTATATAAAACTGGTTTTCAAATAATGTTACATCTTATTGAGGGAACCACTTTAACTTGAATTAAGGCACCTCTTTGAAAAATTTTGATTCATACATACTGCTATTAAGTCATTCTAAAAAAAAAAGCAGGGAAGGAAGGAGAGAGAAAGGCCACTTTATTGTAGGAAGAGCTGTTTAAAAGATTTCTACAGCCAGAGAACATACTGATTAGAGGTTTTCAAGAGTACTCATAATGCTGCAGACTTCTTAGGCAAAAAAAATTTCCCATTTTACTTAAGGAAGGGGGTGAACTCCTAGAAGCTAAGAATTCAAGGGTTTTCTTGAGAAAGCTGTTCCTCTAACGGAGCTTATATTCACATTTAGATCCACCCTTCCAAAAGTACACACGTTGAGAAGAAGTTTCCAATTTAGCTGATTGATAGACATGGCCATTTTCAACATCTCCCTTGTATGCTCAAAACCAGAGCATAATTCTGGTTATGGCACTGTGAGTGGCCATAATTCTAGATATTGCTCTCAAATGAGAAGTAAAAGACAATGGTGTTTCCCTTCCACCAAGGGCACTGTACATGAAACTCTGCTTGTCTCTGAAAGCCCATGCCTTGTGCAGATCTTATGATGTGTGTCCTTGTTCCATGCAGGACAGAGACAATTTTTTGCATTGAACCATGGCAAGGCAGAGCCTGGAGTGCTGTGAGCATGGCTAGGATGTTATTCTAGACTATGTACATCATTGTCAGGGTTGGGCAAGGGACTCTGACTTTCAAGAAAAAGGGTGCAGCTTCCAGTCCAAAAAAGCATGGTGGGAGGGGGAAGCCATCTGCTTTTGTTCATTGTCATCCAGGGTCTGTGGTGAGCATTTTTACATGTGAGTCATCCCCTCTTTTGTGTACTTTTGTCATTAATATTTTTGCTCTTACTGTTGGATTTGTTATCTCATTGCTCTCAACCTGTGATCTCTGTCTTTTGTGCCTTGCATCAGCGGCCTTTTAATGGAAGTACTAAATCAGGAAATACCATTTCTAAACCATGAAGATGTGCAATTCACAACAGATGGAACACTCAGAGAATCCTGGTCTAGGTCTTCAGCGGCTGATAAAATTTACAAAGAGATGGGAGTTTCAGTGCTTATGCTCCTGACTCCTTTGATCCTAAGTATGCCTTTCCTCTACACTTTCCCTCAGCTTTCAGCAGTGCTACGACAGAGAACCTTCCTGGCTGTGCCCGCACATTTCACAACTTGTTAATGGTGGGACTTCATCTTGCCTTCAGAATTTGCTGACTCCTGGCTGGGCTAAGGGAAGAAACTTCTCCCTTGCCAGCCTACTCCAAATAGTAAGCTTTTGATTTTTTTCTTCAACATATTGTCCTGCCTTGGAAGCTGACTGTGTTTTAGAAGCAAGGGTAGGCATATTGCACCTATTGAATGGCTGTGAAATGACAGATAAGAGGTAGAAATAAAAAGCAGAGATTGCATAGTAAAGAAGAAAACAGTTTCTTAAAAGGCTGGGGAATGCAAAGGAAGCATTCCTCACCTTCCAACCCTTAAAAAAACACTAACTACAAATGAAAAAAGTAGGGTTTAGAACTCTTGCTGAACTTATCTGCTGAATAATTCATGAAAGCCAGAGTTGGGTCTGTTTGAACATCTCTACTAATCACCAAGGATTATTTAGTTATTGCTCATTGGAACACAAGTAAATGGACACACCCAAACTTAAAAATTTAAAGATCTTCATAAGAAATAAAATATCTGCGGGCAACACATGGCTTCCAAGTAATTGGAGTAACCTTTGCCTTTCCTCAGACTCCATCCAATGGCCAGAAAAATCTCACCTGTCTTGCAGAGAACAAGGGTATTAACTATCCAGGCTCATTGCCATTCACTGAAGCTCACTTCCCACAGCAGGAAGTGCCCTGCAGGAGAGTGGAGTTAAATGGCCCTGGAGAAATAGAGGGAACAGAGATAAAGAACTTACTGGGGCACCTGGCTGGAAGTGAACTTGTTCTATCCTACTCGTTCATCAATTTGGACAATTCATCCTATCCATTCACCAATTCCTGCTTATCTCAACACAGGCTTTTCAACAACACAAGACAAAACATATTTTTCCCCAAATAGAGGTCTTATTTCCTTCTTTGCTTTGGCTAATATTTATGAATGCTTATTTTCAACTTGCCTGACACCCATTGCTCTTACCTGGCTCCTGTAAAGCCACGCCTGTGGCATATCAGGTCATCAGTACATCTAGACTTTGGTACAGTGGCTTCTTCTACCAAGCCTGCCTGGAAAAGTGTGAAGATATCAGAAACGACATCTTGATATGCGAGTCCCAGCAGCTCCTTTGTGGGGTGGTTGAGAGGTAGAAGCCTGGTGATCAGATCCAAGCAACTGCTGTACCCAGTTCCCCACCGTGGGAGATGCTGGCATCACTGTTGCAACAGAAGGTTGTTCTGAGCCCTTCCTTCCTTGTCTCTTCTCCTTCTGTTCCTCATTCTGACTTCCATATATTATATGTGGGCAGTCAGTACATAAAAGTGGGGAGGCTTCACAGTGAATTCTGCAGTCCCATTTTCTCAGGTGATTGACCCCTGGTGACATAGTGAAGCTAGAAGTGTTCAAATAGCTGCACTGGCGTTTTGGGAGTGGATACTACATTTCATGCCTAGATCTCAAATGACCAGCTAGGACAATGCACTGGAATATGAAGACAATCACCTCAAATCTTAATCTGGCAAATCTTTTGCACCCAAGACAGCTCCAAGAATGTTTACAGAAACAGAGAAAAATATGTTGAGAAACGACTACATAGAAGTGCGCGTGGGATTTAAGGCAAGAATAGGCATTAGCTGATGACATGCTGGCTGAGTACTCAGAGCAGGAGTTCAGAACCCAGCAGTCAGCTGGAGCCCTGGAGCCCTCCCAGTCATGTCCTTTCTAAGAGAATAGACTTTGAGAACAGCACTTCAGTGCAGGGTGTACCTTCTGCCCCACAGATGAAAAGAGCTATCTGTAAAGGTTTAATATTATATTTGAGTTCACTTAGGCATCAGAGTATCCTTAAAAATCTGTAACTTAAATCAGACGCCTAAATACCATTTTTAAATCCCACTTCTGAAATTCTCATTATGTTACCATGGAAGAGAACACTGTTAATGTTGCAAACTAAAACTCTTGGGGGAAAAATGCAAATTGTATGTATATATTTATTGCCTAAATCAAGTCCCTAATCAGGATGAGGTGGGAGGAAGGAAGAGATAGGTGGAAAAGAAATCTGTGAGTGATACTCACTTGTTCATCATTTGCTCAGGGGGCCAGTACATTTTCTTCTCTTTAACCATACACTTCTACATGCCTCAAAGCCTCCCTGAAGACATTCAGATTTTTTTATCTATGAAGATGTAATGTGCAATTAAGCAAGCAGTGAGAGTTTTGGTTTTACTCCTGTATTTCTTTTTCATCCACTAAAACTGTGAACCATAATTAATTCAGTTAGTTGAGAGGCAAATAGCAAGATTCTGCAATCTGTGGAATTGAATCTTGGGTATTTGTTTAGAGAACTAGGAATTGCTTTATTGTCTCTGTCAAGAACAGTTCCTCAGCTATGTATCTCTCCAAAATGCTTACAACTGAGAATCAAATGTATTCTCCAAGGAACATTTGCTCTTATGGTACTCTTCCCTCCTCTGTTTTTGCACAAACCCAGCACTAGTAACTTGGATTTCACAGCTAAAATTCACTGAAATGTTATTGTGCCTAAGCATCGTCTCCTGGCAGCTCCTTCCTGAAGCTTATGATGCACTATTTTTTGGGCTTTGACTGAACAGCATGATGAAAATAGCTGGATCCACAGCAAGCAAATCTAAAGCTTCTACATCTGTATCTATAACTAGATGATAGATAGATCGATCTGAGGCATGGCATTGGGGTGTTTTTAGGAATGGGGTGAGATGATAGTATCTAACAACCTGGAAAGTGAAGTGAGCACACTCAAATATCTTTATCTGCCCTTCCTAGAGCTGGAAATCAATACCTTCTCCCCATCCAAAGCACAGTTCCTGTCCATTCCTGTCTCTGTTGCTACACCTCACCTAGCACAAGGGAGAAAGAATGCCACAACACAGTTTGTTTGCAGGTCTGTAGGAGCAGGGGCAGTAGTACTGCTCCTGTCCTGTGCCTTCAGTGCACTTTGTTTCTGGTGATGAAAGGACAATGTCTTGATTGTCTTCATGTGGGAATAATAATGGAAGACCTTCACAGTTCAGTAAGCTTTTGGCCATTCCTCTCAGCCACGACTGTCCATTAAAATGCCACAAAGGCATCAATGAAGCACAGGCACACAACAAGGCAAACAAACTGCATCATCAACTAAGAGAATTTCAATACTTTTTTGACCTAAAATGAGTTTAAATCTTGACCTGGAGGCAAGAAGCACACATATTAGGTTCTGAAGAGCTACAGCATTTCTGCAAGCCCTCAGCTACACAACTCTGACCTGTTTTTCAAGCTTCTTTGTGTACCACTGTAATACATGTAGGTTTATGTAGGAACACAAAAACTTCCAGTCCAGAACTAAATTGGTCCCTCCCACCTGACCTCCTCTTCTGGCAGATGCTTCGGAGCAGTGGCAGGGGCTCCGCAGGGTGTCTATGGTAGAACTAATGTTGGCTGGTGAAAGAAAATTAATATCTTTACCTCTTCTGTTGCGTTCAGTAGTAGTCAAACTCATTTTGTTGACGAAATGGCTAGCAGAAAAAAGATCTCAAGTATCACCGATGCCAAGCTCATAATGTTACTAGAACTCAGACTTATTACAAGTTTCAGACCCATAAAACTGCAGAAAGCTGTGTTGCTCAAAGGGAGCAGGGCAGGCCCTTGAGGGCTGCTTTATTAAGGCAGAAAATTGATCTTTGAGATAGGTATTATGCCATCAGTGACGATGAAGGGCAGGATCCCATCAGCTGATTGCAGTTTTCTGGCCCATTATTTATTTACACAGATAATTAATTCCTCTGAAGTACAAACATTTATCCACAATTCCATTACCTAACTTTTCTATCTAAGTTCTTCGTAGGACTAGGCACATTGACAGCCTCAGTAACTACCATCTAATTAGAGTAATTGTTGGACTGCATTTCTTATTCTGTTTCATATATAATTATACTCCATGGGAAACCTTGTGGGATTTGAAACAGACTTTTAATCTATTCCACATGAATCAAAAACCTCTCCCAAGAAAATAATTTAACAGTCATGTTTAACAGTGTGCCACTTCATTTGCACCAGAGATTTCACAGTCTCAGTGCTACTCATAGACCTTTTCAGTCACACAGGGACAACAAAAATGTTCTTTCAAAAGGAAAAAGCTTCCTTAAATTTTTGTACATTAATTAATTTGGTTTTAATGGGAAATCTTTGCTGATTTGTTTGGACAAACTCTCCTAAAAAGACTGACAGCTGCTTATCCTGAAGTTTTATGGACAGTTACACATTTTTTTTGCTGTGTTCCTTAAATTTGCTATGACCCATTCATATTAATGAATTCTTGTTCCTTCCTACCTGGCATGAAAGTACTACCAATTTTGGTTCACTGATAGCATGTACTCTCACTACTACTCTGTTTATAACATCAGTTATATTCAAACTGTCTTATTCTGGCACTGATATTGTTCAGTTTCTTTGCTGTATATGGTTCTACTAAGGAGAATACAGGCAAAAAGAAAAAAACCTGCTGCTTCTCTGATATTTTCATGCTCAGAGTGATGTAACTAGGGTCCAGACAGGACAGGTGCATTGGAAATGGACATTTATGAGGTTACTTGTGGCTACATTTAAATTCAGCTGCTGGTGTGCACGATATCAGGAGACCAGAGCATCAGGCAACAATCTACTTGAGCACAACACAGTCCCCTTAAAACATATCAACAATTTTCTTTTTGTGGAAAAGAACAAATGAGAGCAAATGATGAGAACTTGATCTCAGTTGAGCATGGAGCCAGGTGTTTCGAGAACCAACACCTTAGAATGGGAAAGCAATCCTGTGTCACTTAATTCAAACATGCCCCACAGAGAGGATACAGCTTCTTATTAATCTTTGGGAAACATGAACTCTTCTTTCAGCATTTGAACTGAAAATTGCTCAAGTTGTCAGGTTCCTAGCTCTAGAGCATTTAAAGCAAAAAACTCAAATATGCTTTTCTTTGGGCAGTTTTTAAAATCTGGTTATGGATGTCCAGCTTTGCTTCATAGATATAAACAAGCAGAAGCTGTCTAGTCCTACAGGTGTTTCATATACAATACACAAACACTTTAGAGTAGCAAGCATTCACAGATCTTAGTTTCATCTCCCAAGGAACAGAAACAGTGCCTGTAGTTATACTTCTGAATAACAAACCCTACCATCTAGATTGAAACACTGTAGCTTGATTACTTGCAGATTTTCATATTGGCTAAAATTACCAGATAAGTGGATGTGCAATGCTCTTCTTTGGCGCTTTATCACACTGTCTTTCTGCAATTACAGTTTATTAAATTAGGAGTGGTCATTAGAAACAGAGGTTGCCAAGCTATTTATCAGGTTAATTAACTCAGCATTTTCCTGCTGCCTTATCGATTTGGCAGTCTGAAGCCATTGGACAAACAATTTTATGGAGATGTTTATTGCAGCTGTAGGATATGATATAGGTATTGGACATTACTGTCAAGTCAGCTAGCCAGTACTTCTATAAACTGCAATTAACTTGTGCAGGTAGATCTCGACCTGCACTCAGACTTCATCCTGACTCAGTACACAGGGAGGAATTTCACCCACCTAAAGCACTCAGTGGTTTGTCAGATATTAGCCTATTGCAGCTGGCCAAGGAACTATTTCTTATCTCTAAACAGACAGCCTGAGCAGGATCATGCAACATGGAGATGGATCTGGGACAGTGCAGTCAGAGCACACAGCAGACAGATTCATCCTGCAGACCTTGGGTTACTCTTTGGCATTACCTACCACCTCACCAAAAGAAGCATCTAACAATATGCAAAACTAAATTGTGCAACATAGGCTGAATACAGGTTTTGTGACTATCTCCTTATGTACTTACTGTAAAGCCCTCCATGATCACTTTATGAAGCTTTTCTAAACTTTTGCAACCAAAGTGACAGTTTTTCAAAACTACTGGCGAAAAAAGATCACATTTTTGTAGATTACAGTGCCTTGACAAAGAACTAGATGCCTTTTTCCCTAATATTCATGCATTGCCTACAAATATTTGCAGATGATTCCCCTGCATTTTTGTAAAAAATTAATGCACAGTCCAACTGGTAAGCTAGTGAAATGTCTGTGAATGAGCTCTTATTCTAATTGACCACTTACAGTTATATCAGTTGCTAAAAGAATGGACATTTTGAAAGAAAATTAATGTTATACAGGGAACAAAACATTTCAAAATGACAGCAGGACAAAGGCACTATTTTGTGAATTTCTTGAAAGCGTCAGGCATGCAAAAATCTTTCTAAAACATTCTGTTTTGGAAATACTCTTCATAGAGCAGTACATTTCAATGGGGTTATCTTACCTTTCATTCATCATTATATTTTTTCTGTCATCATGGATCATAACTTCTTTAGATGAATAAGGGCACCGTGTGGGCCAGTGCCATCCTGGAGCTGGGGGAGTTGTGGGGGATCCCCAAAACAGCAGGGAGGGAGCAGAGCAGCTTGGGGGCACTCATAGGGCAGCCTCAGGACCAGGCAGTGGGCACTTCTCTGGCAGTGGCCCCGGGGCCTTGGCAATTTTATCCCGTTCACTTCCAGCAGAGATGATAATTCTTCTTGTCTCTTACTGCAGAAGCCAATAGGACTCCTTACACTGATTACAGAAGCAGCCAAATCAAGACTACATCCCCCATTGTAGGCAAGTTAGTGCTAAACTAAGCACCTAAATATAATTATCACGATGGGATTTAATGAATATGCTATTACTATACCTGATAAATTTTGAACAAATTGACTACTGAAGTAGCAGATTTTCATTAGAGTGAATTTGATCTTACTGCCTTTGGATCATCATCTATATCAAAGAATGTACACTGCTCTGCAAATACTTCCTGTTTGAAGAGGAATCCAAGAAAATTCCTAATCTCCTTCATGCTTGACTCTCTACATGTATCTTTGTTACATATATGTCTTTTTATCTTAATTTGACAGAAAAAGCAAGGTTCATACAGCTAGTCAGTGCAAAACTAGCATGAGACCAAACCAGAATTAATAAATAAATATGAAAAAAAACCCAAGCAGGTGTTCACAGACTTGTGGTGGAGGTGGTGGCTGATAGGTCCTTCTTGTACTGTACAATCAGAGATTTTTCTCTTTCAAGAAAGCTTGTGTCCTTTCCAGTGCTTGATTTCTTGGTTTCCCATCACACTTTTTGACTTGTTACAGGTGTTAACATCAATCTTAGAACCTCTTCAAATATAAAAATCAGAAGGGAGTGAGTTTTTTACCATAAAGAGGACTATTTAAGGGTTTTTTTCATAATAGAATAGACCAGTAGAAAATCATAGAGGCCAGGGAAACACCCTTCTGTTGAAAAAGGTGTGAACATTTAGTCCATTAGTTGTGTAAAGGGTGTTATTTACTTTACCAAAATTGCAGTCAAATGCTATATTGAAAATTGAAATGGTGAGGGGTTTTTTTTTTGCTGGGGGAAAATTCTAGTCCTTAGGGTATATTGCATTTCAGAAAGCTGGTGTCAAATAGAAGCTGGTAATGTGGGATTTCTAAAGGATATTTAGAGCTGACCCTGTTGAACACCCCTCTGGTGACAAGTGTGTCGAAAACAGAGAAGAAAAACATTTGAGTGCATGAAAATTGTTTTCAGAATAGCATTTTACCTTGCTAGCAAGGTTTATTTCCTTCAACATCAAACAGCAGTTTCAGTTAAGAAAATTTTACTGCTGTTAAAACAAATGTCAAGTTCCCCAGTGAAAAAACAGATTGTAGAGAAGATGTATATGAAATAACACATGGGCTGACTTGTTGACCTTCTGTCCTCCCCGTAGTCAGAGCTCCTCTTGGATAGCTGTCCTAATAAAAGAGTAGTAGAGGAAGGGGTGATCTATGCCACCTACCTGGAAATTGACATGACACAAAGTCATAAGGTCTGTGGCATTAAATGACTCTCACTGATTCAGAAATTATGTCAGTCTTCATCAGACACTAACACAAAATGCCACAGAAGGGGAAAGATCCCCAAAAGGCAGCAGAAGCCAATGTTAGTCGAGGGAAAACTGGACCCTAAAACAATGCAGGTTTTTTTTCTCCTCTTTCTAGACTGATAAAAACAATTTGTGATGCATTCAACTCCAGACAGAAGATACTCAACTTTCACAACTCATAGGTATTGACAAATATTGTCAAGCCCATGAAGTAATTTAAATAAATTTATCTAATGCAGATATGTAAGTACAGGTGCCTATATAAAATGCTAAGAATTTTAAGAGGCTTTTAGTCTAAGGAAATAAAAGTATTTAAAATAAGTTAAAAAATGAGAATAAAGTCCCTAGGAGGTTCCATATCACAAAAGGGCTGCAGTATTAAAAAAAAAAAAAAAAAATCACGAGTTCATGGACATATTGTTCTATTGTATCTTTCTGATTTGGCAGTGTAATCAAATAAATTTAATGCAATGATGCCGAGTGCCTAAAAACTGAAAGAGCAATGACAACATCTAACATCAATGGAAAAGCTACCGTGAAATGTGTTGCAAAATTTCTGTGGAAGCAATTTAATTTTTAAAGACCAACATTCTTATTCCCTGGAAAATAACATTGCTGCATTTGGAGAATTTATAATAACGAAGAAAGAAAATTTACTATAAACAAAACTGAAAGTAATCTTTCCTTGTTCATACTAAATGGAATGGAAAAAAAAAATTAATTAAATAAATATAATAATCAGGCTTTCTAACATCATTCCAGTATGAATCCAGCATACTTGTTCATTGTGCAGACAATATCATGCTTAAAAATTACATCAGGTGACTACATTGTTGAAGGATTTTTAATCCACTTTTTAATGGTAAAGCCTACTTTTAAGTTGGCCAAGATGTTTAAAAATTATTACTGATTGGATTCCTAAACTTTGCTTACATAGATATGGCATAATCAGAAGCACATCCAGTACTGCTGATTCTGGGATTACACAGTACTTCACAGTGGTATGTGACAGAGTAACTCACAAGCCTACAGAGTATGACAATAAGACATGTCCAAACTGAGAGAGTAGGTTTACATTAGATGTTAGGGAGAAATTCTTTGCTGTGAGGGTGGCGAAACACTGGAACAGATTGCCCAGAGAAGCTGTGGATGTCCCATTAGTGTTCAAGGCCAGGTTGGATGTGGCTCTCAGCAACTGGGTCTAGTGGTAATGTCCCTGCCCATGTCAGGGGAGTTGGAAACGAATGATCTTTAAGGTCCCTTCCTATCTAGGCTATTCTATGATTCCATGAATATCTAGATCTTACAGGGAAAGGAGAAAAACAAGTGGTTAAACATGCAGATATACTGCCCACAACTCTAACAAAAGCAATGGGGAGCTTCTCAATGACACACCACCATCCTCTTCTCAGCAGAAATACCAGAGCTGCTCACATTAAAAAAGGGTATATTTCTTTCATGAGAAGCAAGACTGCCACTTTTGAGAGGTAAACAATCAAAGAGTGATTTCACAAGAACCTTTCTGAAATCAAGCCAGCGGGAATAAAGGATATTTCTGCCAAGATAAACCAAAAGAACTAGTCTTCATAGCTACTAAATAAAAACCCAATAAATGTAATAAGTCCTGCAAAGTCTGAATGTCTCTTTAACCATGTTGCTTATAAGCTTTATTTTGCATAGTATATATATTTAATTTTAGTACTCAGGTAGTGGTGTTTGGATTTGTGGTTTTGCTTTGAAATTTTCTTAATTATGACATTTCTAATCTGCGTTTACAAGTTTTTTTTTCTGTGGAATGTGTAAATTGTCTCTCAAAGAGCTGCTGGCCATTTTCATGCTAGTTCTGTGATTCACATCTTTTCTCTTGCAACTTTATTGCTCCAAACATGACAGAGACCTACAGCTATTCCCAAGGAGTGATGAAGACACTGCCCCATTCTTTGTCAAGGTCTGTATAGATGGCTCAGGGAAAAGAGATATGTGTTTCCTTTGTCTCTCCATCCTGGGAAGACTGTCTGTCTTTGCTTGGCAGGAGTGCATCCAGTTCAATCATGTTCCCTGAACCATCTCCTAGCCCCTAGACTCAAACTCTCCTCCTCAGGCTCAGCAGCCTGTGATGGACTACCTGAAATTGTTTTTAACTGCACTTTGATCTGCAGCTGAGATTCTGCATGAGAGCTTTTAGGTATCAAGAAAGACGATGTTTCTTTAAAAAAGCCTGTCTCTCACACTGTAGGGGTAGGAGATATTTTCGAGGTCCTTTGACCTTAGGACTGCAGAATTCAAAATTTTGGTCAGTCTCCCTGCTGAGGGGCAGAAAGGCAGTGATTATGCAGTGACTACTCTACTGTATTAGTGGAAGGTGCTGATATAATATAGCATCCACTAAGAATATCTTTGAAGTTGTCTAGAAGAAACTCAGGGCAATATTTGTAGGATTTAAAAGGTAATGTGCAGATATCTGAGGCAGTATCAACAAAGTAAGTTTTACCCATGAAACTCCATGGAGTGAACCTTGATAATGTTCCACAAGCTCTCTCCTTTAATTTTCCTTTTGTCCCTACATTCTGTGGCTCTAAGCTGTAAAATTCCTACAAAGAAAGACCATCTTAAAGTATCTCCAGCTGTGCTAACACCTGAAGAAACAAAATGTCTCAGGAGATAACTGCAATTGAATATCCACATCAAAGGAATTTGAAAAATTTCTGAACTTTAGTTGCTTATTCGCATCATATTGTGGGCCTTTCACAAGACATATCTGTGAAATGGAAAGGAGACCAAAAGAAAACATTACTTTTCTATTATCTTTGCAATGCCTTTAAAGAGGGAGACAAATCTTGTTCTTCAGTTGGGTGGGAGCTGCCATTTTGAGTCAGCTGAGACAGTCTTTCAAAGTTAATCACTATGCTCACACTGTCACTCAAAAAGCCTTTAGTGTTTTTTTACTTCTCATTGAATAAAAGTTAATTAGAACAAGACACATAACACAATAAACTGCTTTGCCACAGAGACAGTCAGACAACAGACTTTTAATTCCCAGATTTTTAATTTGTTCTTGAGCATTTACAAGACTGTAAAATCTTTACAACTGGACTCTCCTAGTTTCTCACAGTTTTCATGGTGTGGAGCAGTCCACCAGAATCAATCTATACAACATTTAACAATCCCCACGGAAAGTCAGTTGTGATAATGACTTATAAAAAAGTTGGTTTGCTTCTGAGTTCTCATCCTTCCTGACACTCTTGGGATATTTTCAATTTTCATGACAGCTAGGAGTTCTCCTCTTGCCTCCATTTTAACAGGAATTTTTCTCCATTTTTTTATGTCTATACTTTTATGGTATACTCCAAATATTAGAACTGTCATCATAAAATTTCAGGAATTGAAGCACTGTGGTGTTGAAAAGATAGTAAGCAATTATATTGCAAATTAGTCAGTCACAGAGCTGTAATCTGCAGTCTCCAACAGAGCATTAGCAGTTGCAAACCTATATCTAAGCACAGCTTTTACTCAGCAGCCAAGGTCATGTTTTTGGAGCTGGGATGGATGGCTTAGCTACGCCTTTGCCAGCGTTTCTCTTTGTGAGTCATAAGGGATGGCTGGAGAGGGCGTCACTCACACTGTCAGCGGGCACCAGGGGCTCCGGAAGAAAGGTCACTCTGCCGCCCTCCCACTGCCCGCTGGCTCCGTTCCACAGAAGCGCTCCCTGAGGGTGCATCACCTGGGCTCCGCTCAAGCTGCTTGTAAATCAGATGTCATTTGCTGCAAAGTACACACAGCGTATCAATGGCAGCAAAAAACACCAAATGTTCTCCAGGTACAAATATTTACTGGCTGTGGGAATAATTTCCTGGATGGATAGCAAGAACTTGGCAATTTGAAAAGATCACATTTTGAAGAGTTAAAAGATCAGTGAAGGAATAGAAGGTGCTGTAAGAAATGGGGAAGAGTAATCTGAATTAACAGTGCCGTGAGAACAGATACTAAATTAAAACTGCAGCGTGAGGACACAAAGCTGTTTGCATGACATTTTGGAGTGAGATTTAGTAAGTGTGTGCTGCTGTTGAATTTCAATCATATCTTGTCTCATTAGAAAAGGACTCTGACATGATTTTGACAGGAATTCGAAGGTTAAGGTCTTTACCTTCGTGAGTTGTTGTACACAACAACATTTGGATCCAGATGGAAGGGTCGTTGTTCCTTGATCATTCCTATGTCATTTGCTTCTGAAAAATTCTGTTCAGCAGCATCCCACTGTGAATAAGCTATACATACCCCAAACAAGCACCAACGATGTTTACTAAACACTATCAAAACTTAGTAGATGGAAGAGTGTAGTAAGACAAGGATTATCAACAGAAGCAAATATTACTATGAGTGCTTATCAGATCTTAGGAGTCAAATTCTCCAGACAAAGCAATATATCTTAATTGGCAACCACAGAGCTATATAATGTAATTCTGTCTAAAGCCAGTGCAAGCAAACAAAAGAAAAATAAATTAATTTTCAAACAATTTCAGGAAACTGTTTATCTTTCTGATAGAAAGTTGTCCCATTTCCTCCTGTGTCTGAGCTCTTTCATCTGGGGCCACTAAATGGTCTGATACAAGTTTCTCTGAGTTAGTGTTAGTTAGCATAAAGGTTTCCAGAGAGATTACCTTTTGAGCACAGACACTAGTACTTTCATACATATATATAATTTGCTTTTACTTTATAAGATAGATCTGCTACCAAGTCAAAGTCCTTTCACTGCGCAGCTCAAAGAATGTCATACTACAAAAATGAAAAGAAATGTATTTTCACAGGACACAGAATTGCTAATTTTAGAGGGGGTTACAAAAACCAGACTATGAGATAATTCAGTCTTCTGATGAAGAATATGGAAATATTAAAATGAAGAGAAAACAGGCAAAATTGCTAATTTAGCACTTTTAATTTTCGAAAGAAGATTTTGAAAAACAGAAAAAAACATTTAATAAGAGTCACTCATGTCTTTCTCTCTCTTCCCTTAAAAAAGAACATGTCTGTAAGCTTAATGCCAGCTGTAACTGAATGTGATTAACTTAATCTTTTTATGTTAGCAAGAAAAGGGAAGAGATTATTAGTTTACTATCCTCAGATACTCTGAATGAGTCTAGTTTGTGTTAAAATGTCAGAATGTATCAGAAGTATAATTTTTAGAGAAGTATGTTTCAAAATTTTCAGACCCACTAGGGGTTATTAGAATGGCCGTTTTCTGAGGAAAAATAGTACAAGAATGTATTTCAGCATAAATGTGGATTTTGTTAACACAGAAATGGGTTTAAGATAGAGGTGAAAATAAATCTATGTGTAATATGGTGAGTGGGACACAGATGCAATATATGATCACTCCATTTAGAGCATACCATAGACACGTTAGGAACATGAAGACAGACATACAACAAGCACAAGAGAGAGTATCCTGTGCCTACACTGTGCCCTCTGAGAAGACTTGGAATTAAAAATATGTTAATTTAGTGTTATCGTGCTTGCATTCAGGGAAAGAAATTGAAATATTTCAAAGAAGAACAGCAAGACCACAGGTGGCTTAGAAATAAAAGGTATGCTGTGTAAAAATCATTTAACAAAATGCTTTGCCTTTTTCCTACTATTAGTTTAAGTATACATACACATATATCCAAAGAAATTATTCATATCCATTGTATAGGCATATAGGGAAGAAATTAACAATTTCTATCATTTAAAATAGATGATGTGTGAAATTGGCCCATGAAGATTTCCTGTGCTAGCCATCTATCTTAAACTAATGGCAAAGAAGATATAATAGGTAAGAAACAGACAGAGTCTGAAAGTAATAGAGTGTCCTCTATCATTTTGATACTTCTAAGCTTAGAAAAGCACAGGATCAGATCAGTGGGTTTATTTCCCAAGTCAGTCCTGAAATACAGAATGAGATTTCTTAAAGGAACTAATTTTTATCTTCTAATTCTCTCACTCATTTACATAAATGAACACTGCATGCACAGGAGATGTCAGGGAATACGTGCTCCCCTGCATGGGATGCACCAGGAAATGAACCAAATGCACAAGTCAAGGCATCTGTTTTCTGGTGCAGGCTAGGCATCCCAACAAAATACATCATTCCTGATGCTCCATTCTGGCAATCGGTTACAGTGCGCTGGTAGTTTTTCTTTGCTTGGCCACCAGACGCAGAGGCCAGGGATCAAGAGCTTGGTGCATCTTGCAATCTAAGTAGAAAAGCCATAAAATGTGTAGGAGAAAGAAAATATTTTCAGTCAGTGCTGGATAAAAATGATAAATGTTGAAAGCAACATTTTCAAAGGATGGGAAAATTAGAGATGAAATGGAGAAAAGTCTTGGTTTTTTCTCTTCAGGCTCAATACTCTTCTATATGTCAGACTCCTCGCTCATGCAACACATCTAATGAATTCTATGTTGAAAGATCTGTGTCTTGTTAAGACAGAAGATTGCAGCACCATGACATCTGCATTTCAAGCACTAGATTACTTCAAAAAATAATGGAAAATGTACAGCGTTTGATAAACATTTTATATATAAACAGTCTTTCAATTTTAATCCCAAAGTTTATAATTAAAAATTGCAGAGTTTAGCCAAATGCCTTTGGGTTTTTCCTGAAATTGATATTTCTGACTATATACCAAAGGGTCAAGATTTTAAACAGAAACATATTTGATTAAACTTTTTTCCTCCCGCTCTTATTGCTTTTTCCCCTGAGGAAAAAGTGAAAAAGCAGGCACACAAGAAAACATTTATTCAGCTTCACTCTCAGCAAAGAAATTAAAGCCAAGAGATTTTACAAAATTGCCTAAGATATCACTAGAAGCTTAGATTAAACCACAAACCTAAATTCCAAGGGTGGAAAACACAGAATGAAAGACATCATTTTAACTAGCAACTGTCAATCCAAGGAAAGCCACAACAAGCAGATCAGAGAATGCATTGTCTGTTTAAACTTGAAAGACATTTGGGATTTTAGACAGATAAATCTTAGTTGTATAATAGGTCTGAAATTCAGGGGACATAATATACGACTTCTGTGGTTCAGCAATAATACCTACAAGATTAATCGCCCTTTTCAATTATTAGAAAGAACCCAGAGAGGAAATGTTTTTGTCAGAATGGACAGTCTGTCTGGGAAAAAATCTGCATGATTATTTTGTCTTCTGCATTAGAAACAGGGGCAGTGCTTAGTCATTACTTCATTGATATGATTTCACTTCACTGATGGGTGTTTAAGAGTTCTCTTGGGTCAGCAGGAACCCCAAGGTACTTTGTAAGTGAGAGAGACCATGGGAACCTTGGACTAGTTGACCTGTTACCAATAAACTCATAAATAATTATATGCTAAAGTAAGCTTTCAATTCCTTCTCAGCAATTGTTAATGTCAATTCTGGAATATAGGGAGAATTCATAAGAATGTCCTGTGACTAATGCTCAGCACTTTTTCTTAATGCTTAATATTCCTTCTATCTGTTCCTTGGCTAAATCTGATTATCAGTGCAAAAAAAATTTCCAGTTCCAGCTCTCTGCTTTAATTCCAATTATCATATCTTTATATCATAAAGTGAGACTCCCATTTGTGGCATTGATATTCTTTCTAAAAAGCAATTTCTTAAGACTCTCAGCACCTCTCTAAAGTCTTATTCTTGACTTTAGTACCAGGGGAAATTATTTGCCTATTTTTAAATTACATATTTTTTACTAGCATGTGAAAAGAAATCAAATCCCCTGCATACTAATTCTGTGATATAATCACAGGTTGTTCCTTTTACTTTATTTTCCTCCTCACCACCAATGCAAATTTTGAACTTGCTTTGAAGAACCTACAGAGACCCAAGGCATCAAGTCTGGACCCAAATGTTCCTCTTACCCATTTAACTTCACAACAATTTCTCTTTTCTCCTGGCCAGGTATGTTCTGCATCTGTACCATTTGCCTTTATAATTACTTTACGGAACGTCAATGCAACAATTTTAAAAGCATTTTTGCTATAGGGAAATCTCACCAGTCAGAAGGCATTACAATTCACACAGAATTATTATCGATCCTAAACTGAATATGCAACCAAGGCTCTGACCTTGCTAGTTTTCCAGGATCAGGTTTGAGAACTACCAGACATAGGAGTCCCAGTCTCTGTCATAACAATACAAGCCATCTATACATTAAAGGAAGCGTTCAGGGTCAAGTTGAACGAGTCCTTGAGCAACATGGTCTAAAGAAATATACACTTGCACTTGACAAAAGGGTTGGACTAGATGATCTGTAAAGGTCCCTTCCAACCCAAACAATATGATGATCACAGCATTTTAAAGCCTATTCCTCTTGCATCCTCACAAACCTCAGCTCTATGAAACATAAGAACTATTTATCCTCAGACAAATTTACAAGGGAAAACACACTCCCATTTCTATTCCATTTAGCCTGTAGCATGCTGGCATACGACAAACTACCAGCTGAATCAATCCTAGGGATGAGAAGGATACACATCCACAGGTCTCTTACTATTCACTGGTAGAAGCAAGTTTTGCACATTGTCTTAGAGCTCCCAGTTTCCACTCTCACTCTCATCTCTCTTCTAGTTAATGGTGTGGAAAATGGGTCTATTTTCCCCCAGGTTTTAAAGCTTCTTTTATAAAAGCAAATTAAATAACTCTTTTCTTTTCAGCTTCCCTATCAATTATAATTTCTAGTGTTCTTATTTATGTTTTCTCAGACTCCAGTCTGACACAAAGAGCACCTATAGAAAACTCTGAACAGAGCTGGCACTTATTTACACATTTAATGGCATCAGACTTCTCAAGAACAAGCCATCCAAAGCAACAGCATTCACCTCTCACATCTCATCTCTATCAATCATTAGACCAAGGCAATCTCATTATCAATCATTAGACCTAGGTAATCTATAACTCAAGCTGAAGCCTCAGGAATTGGAACGGAAAGGAAAAAAAAAAACCAAAAACCAAACAAAAACAATTAAAAAACCAACCAACCAAAAAAACCCCAAGAAACCAAAACAAACAAGTACACATATTTCACAGACTGACATTTCACAAAATAAGATAGAAAATGTGAAGTTTTTTCCCTCACTCAGGGAGTAAAAGTAGAATGTCTTTTTAATCTTCCCTTCCAGTGCCTGGATAGTCATTTCACTGATAGTGAAAGTCTCTGTCTATTCCCTCACCATCCACTTGTAGAAAAGGATATTGACCTACCCCAGCCCTAAAGAATGAAGGCAAACCAAGAAACTTCACACCTGGCAGACAAGCAGGCAGGGAACTGTTTCACTGCTTTCCCTATCAAGAAAGAAGCCTTGTGAACAAACCGAAGCTCTCCTGTGGAATTTTGAACAGCATTGTGAAGAATTCTCATCCAAGATTTATGTCAGCAAACTGGAAGTTTCACAGTTAGTCCTATTTAAAACTCTTGCTTTACTGTCCTATGTTGAATTGTTCTTACCTTCATAATAAAATTAGCATCACAGACTACTTGAAAATTAGTTAATTTTTACTTTTTATTAAAAAAAAAAGGACCCTCAGGACACTTACAGGAAATAGTAAGAATTCAGTTTGGAATGCTCTGCTAATCTCAGTTGTTGTTAATTTTGATCAATTTCAATTCAGTTTATTCTTTTAAAAAAATAAAAAACAACTGATGATACATGCCACATGATCATAGCTGATAAATGCAGGGGAGCACTCAAAAGTGGATAGAAATGGACTTTTATGTGGATATTGTGTAGTTTGCTAAAAAAAGATGCCTCAAAAATTTTATCTAAATCCCACACAGAACTTTATGCAAATTTCAAGTAAAAAGGTAAGGAAGAATAAAACTGTTATATATGCAGACATACAGAAAACAGTCTGTCAGTCTTCCTCTTAGTAAAATCTGTGCATTACTAAATTCCTCGAAAAAATCTGTCACATTTTTTCAAAAATCAGTAATTTTAAATTTTCATTCAGTCTCTTAGTCCTATATCTTCTTCCAACCCTTTTATTAGTATTTGAAGGCAGAAAACAACCAAAGATTTTTCCCAGCTACTGACTTGCAGTAAAACTTGCTGTCCTTTGCAACACAAGTCTGGTATTTACTTGTTACAATTATGTCTCTCCTGTTTGTTTATCTGGAATCAGTGCAGGTGAATGATCTCAATGATCTGCTACCCAAGGGGAAAAAACAAGAGAAGAATGACCTTTATCTCTTGTTTCTTTCAAACTCCTGCAAACTTTGGGCAGAAATCCATCTGGGAATAGCACTTGCTTAGATCAGCCAACATATAATCCCAATATCATTCCAAAAAAAAGGGTCAGGCAGTGAGATGTAACTCCCCAGTCCCTAAAACTCTGCACCAAATGTCTTTCTAGCATTCTTCAGGGTTTTTAGAGCTCCTGATGACACAGAAGTACAATGTTGGCAAGATCAGCCAACACAGGTAATCACTGGGAAACAACTTGTGTGCACCAATGCAATAGTCCTATTGCTCATTTTAGTGACAAAACAAGCTCCAGGATCTTTCCATATTTTAGTAGGTTCTTCCTATATTAATCAAAAAACCTTTGGAAACCTGGATGTGCAGCACAGCAATTCTTCGTTATTTTTTCCATCACAATAATTTTTCTTCTGTGTTTTAAATGTTTCTCAGCCTAAACATTTCTCCCTAAAACTCTGACAGCTGTCGGACAACATCTCTGTTTTCCTCCACTGTGTTTTTCTTCAGCTGCTTAAAGACCATCCTCCTGTCCTTTAGTTCTTATCAGCTCTGGATATCTATTCAATATCCAAACTTTGTCTTCTTCCATACTAAGTTTCTCCAGATGAAAACATTCCACTACAATTTCTTTTGGAAATCAGCATTTTCCTTAAAACACTAAAAATTCATACTTTTATCTACAGACCAGCATCAGAAATTTTCTGATAATCATAACATTTAAGTATGTGAAAAAAAATCTAGTCATCACTGTTGACCAACAAGGTTGTGCACTCCCTTCCCCAAACCATGAAAACATGAAGTGTAAGAATGAAAATATAGACAATAACTAAAACTAACCACACTTCTCTATTACAATAAAATGTTACTGCTTTGATACAAACCCCAAACTTCCTGATGACAAATTTTTAATTTTTTTAAAAAATTTCTGATGTCAACTTTTAAAAACACTCAGGGCAGCACCCACATTTTCCATTCCCTGGAGATATCCTGTCAATCCGACCTCTCTTTCAGTTTAGAAGGGCCCCTGTTCAGTGCTCCAGCTGCTTCTGGTAGCAGCACTGGAACAGGCTCACTTGTGGCACCTCTAGCTTATGGTTTATATGATCCTACAGTGATCCCATGGCAGCTGAGCATCCTGGAGCCCAGCTGAACATCTGCAAGTCTGTGCTTTCCCACTGAGGGAGGCTAAATCTTTTTCCATCCACTAGGTCCAGCCCAGGTTGGGAGAGAGGGAGACTGGCTGGCTTCTTGCTGCAACTGCTGGCTGTGCCTGCCTCAACAGATCCCGGGGCTGGAGGAGACACTGTCAGGATGTGCTTTGGTGTCAGTAGTGGTGTTGTCGTGATGCCTTTCAAGACCAAACCACTACCCAAGCACTTGCAATTTTTCTAACTTTTCTCTGATTTTGCACACCACAAGTGCTTGTCTTGTACAAGAATCACATTGCAAATTTCATTAATAGCTCTAGGTTTCTAAGTGAAGTTTCTGCTCCTTCAGTCTTCAACCCCAGGCTGACTTGGTGACAAGAAGTAATGAGGGAGTATGCAAGTTTTTGTCCCTTTCATCTACAATAAATTCTCAGTAATTCTGATTTCTAGGCAATGCACACAGAGGCATGACAACTCCCCTTCACAAAGGCTTGTCTTCTCAGGCTGGAACCTGTGTGCTTAATAAGACATGTTGAGGTGGATGTCATTTTTGTCATAAGGAGAAAAGATTCTTTGTCCAGGTAAAGACAACTGCATCATCTTTGAGGAAGGCTGTGTCTGGGAATCAAACTGATATCTAGTGCTCTTAATGACATCCGAGAATTACTGTTTTCTGCACCAGCGTGGTTGCCATCATTATCTTCAGCTTTTTAAGCCCTTGGGTCCTTGTGCTAAGCCCCTTTCCCTGTGTCCAGGGCTGGAAGGCAATTAGACCAGCAGTCAGTGGCAAATGAAGCCCAAAGCTCTCTGCTGAAAGGTTCAGTCACTTGAGATCCTTGACACAAGCTGACAGTGGAGAAACTAACAAGCAGAAAAGCAGAGCTCACTGATGCTTTTTCCCCATACTACTAATAAGTAGTAAATAACATGTAGAGATATCAGCTGTCTTTTTTTTTTCTTCCGTTTCACAAATTTTTGCAGGCTTGAGCAGATTTACAAAGCAAGGGTTAGATTCTAAGCCAGCAGAGATGCACCAGGCTCCAGGTGCAATGTCAGAAGGTCATCAAGGTGCTTCTCTCACGTCTGTGTTGAGACTGACCAGAATCCCAAACTCCTGTCTCTCATCACCCATGTATCTGCTACACAAAAGGCAAAGGATCAGTTGAGGTAGTTTATTTTGGTCACAGAGGTCCCTTACTTTCTCCCACTCACATGCACCTTACACTAAGCCCTGAAAGTGCTTAATTACAGAATCTAGTCGAGTGTGAAACCACACGGATTTCTCCTTGAAAATGCAGTCAGCTCTGGGACAATACCTGCCCATTTAGGGTAAATACAAACATGGACTTCACAGCTGAAACTGCTGGTCAAAATTAGGTGGGTATAATGGATATGTTGTGCCAAATCCATGATTTTGCCAGGACACCAGAATTTAGTCCTCAGCCATGTCCATGTGTCTTTTTAGACACATAATAGTAAGGAATGCATCTTTTCTGAAAAAAAAAAAAATCCTAAAATCCAGTTTGTAAAATTTTTTTTATAAGCTTGGCTTCTTTGGTGTTTGGTTTCTATTGTGTCAAGGTTCCTGCAAGGAAAGGTGTTTCACTTCTCTCCCACTCTTCTTGCTGATTACTCAGAGATTATTAGGCCGTGTTTAAGGAGAACAGCTGACTTTGAAGCACTTTCCAACTTCACCATTGAGGTAAGTCTTGTGTGCTGTAAAAAAATTCTCTACATCCATTTCAATCCACCAGATAGGCACTTGGAGTTAGTTTCACAAGGAGGGAGGATTAGGGATGTTAATATTCAGCATGATATCATAAAATCACAGAATTATGGAATGGATTGGGTTGGAAGGGACTTGAAAGATGATCTGGTTCCAAGCCCCATGCCTGGGCTCAGAAGCTACTCACTAGATCGAGTTGCTCAGGGCCCCATCCAGCACGGCCTTGAACACTTCCAGAGATAGGGCATCCACAATTTCTCTGGGCAACCTGTTCCGTTGTCTTACAACCCTCACAGTGAAGAATTTCTTCCTAATTCCTAATCTAAATCTCTCCTCTTCTGGTTGAAAATATTTCCCTCTTGTCCCATTATTACCTGCTCTTGTGAAAACTCCCTGTCTCTCTTCTTTATAAGTTTCCTTTAGGGCCTGGAAAGCCTCAATGGGGTGTCTCTGAAGTCTTCTCTTCTCCAGGCTGAACGACACCAGTTCAGTTTGTCCTCATAGGAGAGGTGCTCCAATCCTCTGCTTATCTTCATGGCCCTCCTCTGGACCCCCTCCAACAGGCTCAGTCTTTCTTGCACTGAGGACCCCAGACCTGGATGCAACAGTCCAGCTGGGGTTTCTCATGAGGACAGAGTAGAGGGGACGAATCATCTCTTTCCACCTTCTGGCTACTCCCCTTTTAACGTAGTCCTTGGTACTGTTGGCCTTTTGGGCTCCAAGTGCCCACTGCTGGCTCAATTCCAGCTTTTTGTTCACCAGAACTCCCAAACTCTTCTCCACAGTACTGCTCCCAGTGAATTCTTCTCCCAGCCTGAACTCGTGCCTGGGATTGCCCAGACCCAGGTGCAGTACCTTGGACTTGAAGCTCATGAGGTTCTCACGGGCCCACTCCAGAGTTTGTAAATCGTACTATGTGGGGTCCCATCTGAAACAAAATTCCCAAACTCAGACCCTGCTTTACACAAAGAGGAAGAACTGTGTGGAAGAATCAGGACTCAGGATACACACAATAGGCTTCTACAACACCTCTGGAGGGCTATGGACTAAAATCCTTATCATAAAATGTACTGAAGGGGTATATGAACCTATATCTCACAAATTATAAGTAAGTGCTACAACAGTTGGACTCTGATATAGGAGATAGGAAGACATTTCTTCCTGCTGATAGTTCCTTCAGCAGGCTCAAAGAACATCCACAAAGTCAGTCCCAGAAGATAAGGTCAAGAGGATACTCAAGTACTTGTTGAAATCACAAATGTTAAGAGTAAAGGCATGAATAGCTGCATGCATAGAGGAAATGACAGAAGTGTGGGCGTCTGGAGACCATAGGGTTACAACTGCCAAAAGTGGTTATATTTTAGCATATGGTTCAATTAGGAACATAAATTTCTCCATCCTCTTTCTTCTTCTCATGTGAGGAAAGGGTTTTAAAACTTTGCCAGTTGCAGAGCGTTTAGGATAATATTATAATAAGAATGTGTACTGCTGTGTGATCATTACAAAATCATGATACATAGCCAGTAAAGCTACTAGCTGTGAGATATGAATATGTGATCTATTGCTCTTTTATTTCTTGGTTTTTGCATAACACGGGTTTTTTTTTTTTTTTCACACTCAAAAAGCAATATAATATCACAGAATCCATCATAAGTATTTACCTGCAGGCTTATGAGATGGCTACAAGAGGAAGAAAAATAAATTGCAGCTAATAGTAAGATAAGTTTATATGCCAACCAAGCCAACACAATAGATAATGTTCTACAACAATAGATATTGTTCTGGTTTGCTAAAAATTCTGTCATTTCGGTTTCTTTGCTTTTTCTTTTCTTTCTCACAGTAGAAACATAGAAACAGTTCAGAACATGAAATACAGAGAGTCGGTGTATTGGTGTTTTTGTTCATCCTTACTTTCAAAAAGCATGGAAGTTGATCTTCCCTTACATAAGTCAGAACTGGATGATCTTATTTGATCTCCTTCAGAGATCAATGGCCTCTCAACAGATGGCCAGATGAGAAGAGTAAATGTGTCTGAAAACATCAATATAAGCCCTGATTCTAAGTAACCACAATTCACCTGAATGCTGTTTGACTGCCAGTTCCTGAGTAATTTTAACCTTGTACACTTTCAAAGTGTTTTTTTTAAAATAGCTACCCAGCTCAGCTTGTTCCATTCTACTTCCATTTCAGATTCGATTCCAAATCAGCTGTAAGACTTTCACAGAAGCTCAGTAGCTGAAGTCCAAACTTCACTCCAACCTGTTGTTTGCATGTCAGTACAGCACTCCTGTACTTCTTTAATTTCTGGTCTGTAATCTCTTAGCTGACAGTTTCCCATTGCTTAACAAGCACAGCTTCTATCTTACATTTGCTAGTTTTACCAAGATATCATTTAAGAGAAAATTTTCACTTTAGAGCAAGAAGTTAAAGTCAATTCTACTGTAGTTCACAGCAAGTTTGGAAATGTAGAACACGTGGTCTAAATACACAGTCTCCAAGGTCCTCATGGGCTAGTTCGGCATTACCTCTTTGGTACTCGGTCATGCTGAGCTGAGATGAAGTGGTGTTCATGACAAAAAAAAAGAAGGTTTCTCTGTAGAATGTTTTGTTTAAATAGTAGCCTTTATTCCTCATGATTTTCTTAAGAAAAATTAATAGTGATTAGCTGCAACATGGATAGAATGCAAAATAATGAAATTCAGAAAATTGTCCCTTGACTTTCCTGATTTGAATTCACGACATTCACCCATACTGTGAAAACTGACAACAAAGTCCATTAGTACTACTATATGATCCTTTCAAAGAACCTGTATGTTAACCAAATGGCAAAGAACACAGATTACTATTCTGCTTTGGTTCCCTCTCCCTCCTAAAAGATATTTGAGGGAATGACATTCACAGTATGATTTCATTATACATGATAATAATAATTGCATACCTCCTTTATTGCTCAAACCCAAAGAAAACAAAAAAAAACAAAAGAAAGAGAGACAGGAAAACCTGACAGTTATTTCTCATCCCAGAGATAATCAGGATTTGCTCTTCTGAGGATAGGAAGGTTGAAACAGTATAAATCAATGAAATAAGTACGGACATCTTTCAGTGCCTCTGAGAGGAAATAACTTTAAAGCTGTGCATATGTTTTGAGAAGGGAATTTGCTGGAAGTACTTTCACCTTGGCATGACTTTCCTCCACTGCATCTTCTATATTTCCCTTTGTACAAAGATTGATGCTATATCAGTGGATTCAGAGAATGAGCATGATATACCCAAGAACTCAGTAGGTGTTTTCCTCTGCAGGCACTCTGCTATATACAACAGTTCAGCAATGCTGTTTACAGAACATCTGTACACAGCCAGTAGTAGATGCAATCTACTTGTATAACTAAGTATTCAGGAGTGTGTTTAAGGCTTTTGCATTTAGATAGACCTTGCTCTTATCGGTGTTGTTCTATAGCACTCAGAATCATGCAGAGATATATCCTCGCATGGTAGAAATAAGATTAGCTTTGACAGGTTACACCAGACTATAACCCAGGTCAAAGTGTATTATATAATCTATGCAGCAAACCTCCAAAGCTCTGCAGATTTTGCTTTTTACAGGAGCTCATCATGAGCCAGCTGGAAGTATCCCAGCAAGTAGAAAATATGCAAGTTACAACTGGTTTTTTTACCTTGGTAAAGCAGACATGATTCACGCTACACTTGTCTGGTAATTAATCCACATAGTCTATGTGTTCTCCTGCAGTGACTGCCTGGATTCATCCATCCTGCAGCTGTATTCTGTCTGATTGGAGCTGCTTCACACCCCAGTAAAGCAGGTGTCTCATGAGTAACTGTACCTGGTCCATCTGGCAGTAGTTTAACAATGATGCTTTTATTATTAGTGCTCTATAATCAGCTCATTGTGTGATTGCCATTCTGTCCCCCTGCCATTTTCTTGTGTGGTTTTTTGAATGTTTTCATATTTTCAGTATCAAACCAGTCTTTTGGGCCTGATGCCTCACATATGCAATTGAGACTTAGCAAATGGAGGCCCACACAATGGGCCAAACAGCTGGCTTTGTGTTGCCTTAGTAGAAAATGTCTAATTACAGCAGAGTACACACACCACCATTGATGGCAACACATTTGTATTAAAGTGCCTTTGTTCTGGGGAGACTCCTATCATTTATCTAAATTACTATTATTTTCCCTTTCTCCTCAGAGCATTTACTGAATCTCTGAGCAATTTCAAGCCATTAGCCTACAGATACAGGCTTTATTCAATAGGACTGCATTACTAGGAGAATGGCTGTCTGCCTAGCTGTGTCTGGCACCAGTCAGTCATGTCAGGAATCCCAGATCCAAGGGGTATGGCTCATCTCATTTTGATTGATGCTCCACGCCCCCAATGTTGCTGCCAAGAGAGGTTGTAACTCATGCCCGGATGATTCTGTTGTTAGTTATTTCTGCATAGAGTGTCTGTCTTTTCTGGGTCCATTTTAATTTCTGGGGTTTATTTCCATTACTGCCAAAATCTGCTTGATGCTGGAGAGACTGATTCCCAATACGAACATACAATTGGGAGAAATGTCTATGTGGAGAAAGACGAGTGTGAGGAAGGAACAGGTGCAGCTGGCCCTTATACACGCCTTTGCTCTTCATCCTGTGATAGGTGGTGAACAGGGAACATCTGCAGTCATTTCTTCTCCAGGCTGTTCTCTTGTCAGAGTGTTGACAGATAAGATCAATCACATCATCTCTGTTTTTCTTGTCTACTTAAATTAAGCTATTTGGGCTAGAGACTGCTTTTACCTGCCTATACCAGAGGTAGCAGGGCCAGCATTTTGACACTGTTAAAGTACAAATATTCCCTAGCATTTTAACTCATCAAATATCTTCCAGACTGTTTTGAAAAGCTACTGCAGGGGCTGAATTTCTGCCTTGCAGGGTCAAATATTGCTGCCTCCAAGAGAGGTTAGAATTAAGAGCACTGAGAAAGCTGGGAAAGACTGTCACGCTGCATACAAAGTCTCTTCTAGAATAAGCTGAAGAATTGTTAGAATTCCTCTTCCAACAATGTAGAGTATGGATACACAGGCAGAACCTAGGGTTAGGGTTTGTTTTAGGGGAAGGGATTAGTTAAAGGGAAGACAAGACAGAGGAACAAAGGGCTAAAAAGTTTTTTGGATACTAAATGAGGGCAGGTCACTAGAGTTATCGCACTAGCAGTAAGCTGGGAATGCACATAGCCTCAGTAGCAGCTGGGCATTTTGTCTCCAGTAAGGGTTAGAATTTGGGGAATGAGAAAGCCAGCAACAGGGTTTGAATAGCCAAAAAGAATAAGACTTGAGCAAGAACCTTTCAAAGCCTCTGGGCTGAAAAACCTAGCAGTAGTCTCTAGCCTGCTGTGACAAATTGAACCCTCAGTATAGCTCCAGGCTTTTTCCTTGTCAGAACCCCCACTGTTACTTTCAACCTTCCTATGAGCTGAGACATAGCTCAGGACTCCTGCCAAACACCTCCACCATTTAATGGCTTCCCAGGTGTGAGGTGAGGTCTAGACTAGGGTTAACATTCAGCAGAAGTGAAAACTAGAGGAGACAGCTTCTCCATTAGTAGAGTTCTGATGCCACAGTTCTCTGCAGTACAATACTTTGAAGGATTCTAGGGACATTGCCCTTTCTTAAATATTAGTTTAGTTTAGGATTATGCTTCTGCAAAGAAAAGCAGAACCTGTGGTAATAGAAATCTTGACTGTGGTTTTCAGTTCTCCTCCTAGCATCACTCTCTCCAGGTAATGCATTAAACATTTGTATACCTCGCTCTCAGACAAGGAACTGGAGTGCTGAGAAACACCTAAACGAGAGAGAGAGTACAAGTAGAATTCAAGAGGTCAGTGAAGGTGATATTTGGGTCTTAGACTCAGACATTCCTCTCAACTATACATTGTCCAGGCACTTGAAGACAGTCAGACCTGAATCCCTGATTCTTTTTCAGGGTCAGGTAAAAATGAGGGGTTTAAAAAAGGGCAACACTAAGAACACAGTTGAAAAGGGACTGGCACAACCTAGGAGGAATTCCCAGTCCTGTTTCATCTGAGGGCTAAGGTTCACATAAGGATCAGTCTCTGCAGGAGAGACTACAAGACTAACACCCAAAAACTGCCTGCTCATGAACCAAGAGCTTGTTAACCTCTCTTTCAGTGTGAATACTCAGGTATTGTGTTGATGCCTGAAGTGGCCACCTAAAAACCAGAGACTAGACAGGAATAAGGGAATAAAGGTAGGTATTTATTTGAAGGGCCTTCAAAGGTACACCCTGGGCAGGCCAAAGGCAGCACCCAAGATGGACCCCGAGTCACAGATTCTTCACACTTTTATAAGTTTGGTTCATTTGCATATCAGGGTTAATTCTCCAATTAAAACTTCAGTTAATGATGCAACTACTCCAAGTTTACCCCCCCTTCTAAGATGATCGTTTACACATTTTGGGCCTAAGAGAATCTGGGTGTCCTTGGAGAGCAAGCTTGGAGAGGTTTGTTATGTCTAACCAGCATGAGAGAACAGTAGTTAACAGGCTACAAGAAACTTCAGAGTTGCACACTAGGCAATACAGGATTTGAAAAATGTGAAAGTTAAAACCTAAGGCATCAGTGTCAGGGAATAGCCTTCCACGGACCAGTCTCCATCCATTTGGGAATTTTTGTCTGCACACTGATACCTGAAATATTGCTGTCTGATCCTTCTAGCCCCAGACTATTTCTTTCCTCAAGTCCACCTTCCCACAGTGCAGTTACCAAATTATATTTTATTTTAACTACTGCAACAGGCAAGCCAGCCTGTTTTTCAATGTTCTTCATGTCTTTCCTCCAATTTATTTAGTTACCTTACTTACTTTCAGGCTTTGCAGAGCTCTCTCACACACCTGCTACTTCTCTTATGCACCCAAATTCTCTGCCCTTTCCTCAGCTTATTTTCCTAGTGTGTGGATGCTCTCATCATGCAATCTCTGCTCACTTTCATTCACAATTTTTTAGTCCAGAAGACAGATTTTCTATTTAAGAAACTGCTGGCATCATTTTTCTGGTCCTGAAAGTGGTTTTATGCTGTGTCAGAACTCTGATTCAAAGCACCATGCTTGCTTACCATTGCTTCTAAGAACAACATGCACCTGATTTACTACCGAAAAATAACATTAATTTGCTTTAGTCATACATTCATCTCTGCAAACGTAATGGATAACTTAATTAGGTATGTTATGTTTAATTCCCTGCACTCCAAAATGATCATATAATAAAGACACGAGTAGAAACACATTGGAAAATGTTTGTACTTAGTTTTCTGTAGGAGATTTGGAATTACAGATGAAGAAATTTCCTTTCTTAGACCAGCACTTGTGTGCAGTTCTTCCAGGACCTGCAAATAGTGTGATGAGCAAGTGGTCAAGGAGCTCAAAAGTCCAAGGCTGAGATTTGTGCAGTGTCATAGAAATCCTGTGTGACCTTTCATCCTCACAGGTGAAATGAAGAAAACGAGAACATTCTGGTCTCACAGAGATGATATGGGACACTCGAGTACAATTGCAACAAGGGCCAAAAAAGCATCTAATAGACTGGTAAATTATAGACAAACATACTCATCCATCCTTCACTTGATCTATTTTACAAGATCAAAGCAGAGAGCTTTTGTAGTTCTAAAGAGAAGATCAGACACACATAAGAATAACTTTTGCATCTGTAGTGGCACTAGCTAGAATTAAATTTTAATGAGAAAATCATAGATACTTCAAAATTAGAGATACAGAAGGCTACTTAGCTCATCCAGTCCATCCAATGCAGGATTTCCCATGGAATCTATCCTCCAATATCTTTATACGGCCTGCTTCTGGAGTCTTTCTGGCTTGAGGTAGAAGGTGATCTCTAGATGAGATCATAAATAATTTTTTTCCCTGTAGGAAAATAAACTTCCCTGAGCATGTCTTGATCAATTTATTAATTTCCAGCAGGAGACTCTGCCTTTTTTTCCCAACAATCTGAAGCAGATGGCCTCATCTGAAAGCTAGTGACCTGAAGATATGCATTTTTTTCCACTTACAGGTCAACCACTCATCAGTGACCTTTAAAAGAAAAAAATCTAAAGGCTGACAAAATTTGCCTTCCTTAAGGAAAAATGAAAATATTTCAAGTGACTGGTTCAAACATCATTCTAAAATTACTCTGCAAATCAATTAAGCAGTTAACAATGAAACAGCACTCTGTGTTTCAGCCCACAAGCCATCTGTAGCCTTATGTGACAGTTACCTCAGGCTGCAGCCAGCTTCTGGATTCCCTTTCAGAGGTCTGTCTGAGCCAACAGCAGCTTCCAAAGGAGGGTAGAGTTTTCCAAAGGCAAGAGGCCAACTTCCCCCAAGCATCTTTTCTACAGGACATTAATGTCTGCATGGCCATACAATGCAAGAACTGAGTGGACTGATGTAAAAGACCTCCCAGAAACAGACTGCTCTTGCATTTCACTCCCTATCCTAGTCCCAAGAACATTCAAGAAAAGTTGCAGTTGTGAGTGGGTTGTATTAATTACTTTACTTATGGCATCCAACACACGGAAACCATCTTTTCAAGTCACTTCTCAAGTCCTGCTACCTGTAGACAGGCCACAATACTTTCTCTAAAATGCAAGGAAAGTATTTTTAAAAACCAAGTGTAGTTTTTCTCATTTTATTAATGCTGATATTATTTTTTTCCTTGAAATACCTACCTGAAAACTCCTTTGTTTTGTTTTACTATCTCGTTCTGAATCCCTCTGCAGTGCTGATGGACTGTCACATCTCTATTTTCCCTCTGCTGTGTGTGATGTTATTGCTGAAGCACTGGGACATTTTTGCTTCTGATTTATTATAGGTTACTGGTGCAGAATCTCAGCTTTCTGAAAAACCCAAAAGCATGTGGCAGTCTCTCACTGCATCATTCAGTTCCAGCTGGTCTGCTTTCCAGAACAGTTTATCCAACTGTTTGTTGGCAGATACATTACCATAGGGCATTAGGAAAGTCCTTCTCAGGAGAATGAGTAAAAGATGGGTAGGAAGAAGTAGCTATAAATGGTTAATTTCCACAACGAAAAGATATCAAAAGCGGTCCTAATGTTTTTCAAGGAATTCATATATGATATGGCACAAAGGGCTATTCTGAGGTCTAAACACCACAAAGCTCATCCAGTCCATTATGATTTCATGTTTAGCAGAGGGGATTTATCAGCCAAGGGCTCTCATGCTAAGGCAGAATGCCTTTCTGTGGCCCTTCGTGTAGGCCACGAGTTCAACCTACAGAAGTGCACAGGTGGGACTGTATATTCTATGTTCTTGAATTAAAGTTTGTGACAGATTAAGTGGCATCTTCCCATAGCAAACATCTTGTTTTGGAATAGATCTTCGACCAACTCTGATATTTTGGGTTTTATCATTCAACCAACCAGTTTTGTTTAGCAGTTTCATAAAGTAATTGAAGTACTTGGTTTCTATGGTAACATCCAATGCTATTCTGAAATCAGTTACACACTCTTGAAAGAACCTTGTCTTCTCCCAGTTTTCTGAAGAGTAATTTTATATGCAACTTCATATAAAGTAATATTGTTTAAACATGAAGAATATATCATGCATGCCTTTGTAAAATTGCAAGTATTCTTCATAGTCTATCGATATATCTCACTCTCACTAAATGATATTTTCCACATCAGTATTATTATTGTGTGTTCAAGTAAAGAAGTGCTATCATCAACAAAACCAGAAAAATCTGACTAATATTTATCAGAGTAAATATTAATGGCAATTTACAAAACCACAGAAAGTACAAATATAGATCACTATATACAAATCCAGAGCAGTGTTTCAATCTGAAGGTAAATATAAACAGTTTTGTAGACACTGAGCATGGTAAACAGACCTTTTTCAACCCTTAATGTATTTAGTTTGTCATATCTGTGATTTCAGCATGTGATTTTGATAGATTAAAGCTTTAAGTAACTCTTGCAGAATGTTTTCAGAGGGTTGACTTAAACCTTATTGAGACATAAAAATCTACAGTTGTTGGCCTATGGAAAGTTATATAATTACATGTTTTTCTAAGGTCTAAAAATACCTAAAATACTATAGATGCTATTTGTTCACTTCTAAAATATATATAAATAATTTGCAACTGAAAGAGAATGTCTCTCTGAAATAAAGAACTAATTCTAAATGCAGTTGTCACAAGGCGCAAATCCATACTAGAGTCAGTACCACAGAGTAGAAGTCCAACATAAGTCACATTTCCATTGATATCAGTAGGCTAAATTTGCAGCTGATGCAACACAAAGTACCTCCATAAGGAAGAATGCACTTGCAAGGCTTTTCTCCACCTATGGTCTGCACAAGTGAAAAATAAAAATTAAAAAAACAACAACAAAAAACAGAAGCAAAAAGAAATATTTCATTTTTAATTTCACACCAGCCAGAGAACTTCCCAGAAACATTTTCTCTGTTTGCTATTATTGAACACTGGGGAGAGAATCATGCTCCTGCTGACCTTAGGGGCTCCAATTTACCCACTCACTTTTGTTGCAGTTTTCCCCATTACAGATGGGTCACTGACTTACTAATGCAGTTGTTCCTCTCTCACTGGCAGGCACTGACTTCAAACACGTTGGTTATTCATGAATGCAGTATGCCCCTCAGTGCTAGGACTTGACCTCTTATTTGTTCTTTTTGTCCTGTATTTGGACCAATTTATGCTCACAAAATTGCTTTGGGCCTTTTCTATCCTCCAGGCTTGTACATTTCCATTGCATGATTGCTTCCTTACATAATGGGATAGCAATCAGTAATTGATGAGTTAATATTTCCCTTTCCTAGCTAATTAGCTTCCTGATCACAGTGCTGCCATCAGGAATGTTCAGGTGCCATAGATTATTATACCAGTCAGGGCTCTAAGCCAGGAAATATCCAGAGCTTTCAGTGCTGGTAGGTGTCGTATTTGTTGGAGGTGTTCTTTTCCAGATGTGATAGGAAGCCAAGGTTTGTGCTACACTGAGTTGCTGGAACACGACCGTGTCTCCATACATTTTATCTTCTAACTCGAATATACTCCCAAAATTTCATTTGCAGGTTTGGTTAAATAGACATGACATCTGAATTGAATACATTATGTTCTCCCCTAACTGAGATAATATGAAGGACTAGCATGTAATACAGATTTATATTTTGTTTTATGAAAGGGATTAAATGGAAGCTAAAGTGACTTTTTGGGGGGATTTTGCAATCTGCATCAAATGTTCTGTGATCTTCAGCTGACAAGTATTCAGTTTTAGGCACTGTTAATACATTACAAAATTTAGACAATGAGTGGAACAAGAAGGAATTTAGGAAAAGCCCTTGTCAGTGTGTCTCATAGAAGTCTCTCTCTTCTCAGAGAGGACCCATGGTAATGTTATTGTTGCAAACTTTATAATTCCATCTACCATCCCCAAACTCTGTGTTCCTGAACCTGCCCCACCCTTCATACCTATTTATGTCCATATATGCACATTCAGATTAAGTGCAAGAAAGGAAAAGGCAAGAAGTTACATATTCCAGAAGCGGGCTACACAACGTGGCTTTTTCTGAGCCAAGAGAGAGTTTCCACTATTAATGTTTATGTGCAGGTTTTATGCATCACAAACTCATGTTCTAGTGCAGCCATTTGTAGGTTTTTCAGGAGTACAAAAAGTAAGAACTTTATCTACCACTAATGTATTCCTATAGGACTGGCATAGATCATATTTTCCAAATAAGTTATCAGATTTATCTATTTATGTCCAAGAATTTTGCATTTTCCCAGTCTATGATACACATTTCCTTTGATGGCCCACTGAGAGTAGAAGACGTCTTCAAAATTCAGGATAGAACCTGATCCTCGTAAAACCATCCCTGTTGGAACAGGGATTGTGTCAGACTAGTATTAATACTAGGCAAAATTAATTTCCTTGGTTATTGCTGCATCTATTTAAGTATGTGTGGGCTTTCATTTATAAAGGGAACCTGTCATTAATAAAATTTATACCATCAAAACCAATATAATTATTCTGGTTTTGATCAATGGTACTTTTTTTCTCTAGAGGTAAAAATCCTACTTCTAAAACAATTCTCATGACAGCCTTGATAACACTAACATTGATGGATTATCCTGAAAATCACAATCTTTTACCTCCAAAAGATGCTGATACAAATTATTATGGCGTTAGAAGTTTTTTTTCATTGGAGCTGGTCAATATCCTTAATAACTTTCTTTGTAATTGTTGTTGAGAAAACTTGAAGTACAATAGCTTGGAAAAGTAGAAGACTGCACAGAGGAGGCAGTGCTCTATGTTTTACTTGGACAAATAAAATAGACATGGTAAGCAGCAATCTGTATTCTAGTGGTAGCATTTCTTATAATAAATGGTTGATTATTTAATTCATCATAAAGTATTTTATTACATACTCAGGGAGGAAATAAACAAAAACCAAGAAACAAAAAAAACTCTGCAAAAAACCCAGCAAAAAATTAGTCCTGGCCTGCAAACACCATGCATCTCCACTTCCTAATACCATGTGTTTGCAATTCCTCATAGCATATGTTTTGTCTCTCTTTCTCTTTCATGCTTAAACAAAGTACAAGATAAAAAAGAAGGCCAAGATAAGGGCAACAAAGAGTACCTTTATTTAGGAAGAGGTTGCATTTTATTTAGTACCTGCACACAGAATTAAATATCGGACAGGAATGCATTGACTTTTTGAAGGTTCGGTTTCATACAGTGAAAACCTGTAACTTACCAAGCTAAATCTAATGAAAGAAAGAAATTAAATAAAGAATGACAGCTGGGAACTGTTTCACATCCTGGAAGATCCCAAAGGCATAATCAGGCAACACAGATGAAGATCAGCAAAAAGAAAAAGGAAAAAGAAAAAAAAAAAGCTGGTGATAGATAGACAGTCACAAATAAAATATTTATGTTTTTGTACATTAATGTATGAGACTGCAATAACAGAAGAAAAATGGTAACTAGAAATTTAAAAGTATGCATTTGAAGATGTCATTTGCATAATTAAGCATATATTAAAGTCTGTGAATTGTACAAAATATCCAAAATTTGCTTACAAGATGAACTTAATAACAAGCAGAGATTGAAGTGCCTCTTGCCAAATGGCAGAAGTTTTTTCTGAAAACAGAGTTTCAAGGTTTCAGAAACTCAGAACCTAGCTTTTGCAACAGGCAAGTGATGACAGACAAGAGAAACCTCACTTCCACTTAACAAGTGCTAAGTGCTCTTTTGTATTTATCCTTCTATTCAATTTCAGCCCAAGATAATGCTTTAAAACAAGCTCATCTATAACGTCTTCATTGCTTTCTAATGTAAATCTACAATATATAATATGTTTCAGCTGAAAAAATTGTATCCTGATTTTATAAATAGCATTCGCTCTTCACTGCATAACTAAAAACTTGAAACCTCACATGAAGTCACAACTCGTGTTACTATGTATACCTCTCACATCACAAGAGAATACTCTCTTCAAATCCAACTCTTTGTACCTGTCACAGCTACCAGAACAAGTGCAAATAGGTGCTGTTCTCCCACTTTAACAGCTCTGTGAAACGAAGCAAGGAGAGGGAGTCCAAGACAACTCCACCTAGATCCAGACACTGTCTACCAGAGTTGTACCTACAAGGTCTCACTTCACACTTTACATTTTTACAGCACAAAGCTGTGGTCTCTTTCACTTGCACACTTTGGGATTGCACACAATAAAGGTTTAAGCTATGGGCTGAGGGGGCCTGTGTTCCTTTCTCCTTATGGCTGCATAGCCAGAGCAGAGATTGTAATGGGATCAGGCTACCAGCATGGATTTTTTGTGCAGAACCTCATGATTCTTCAGGACACGCATGAAACCTGAATGTGAAAACTTCAGTTCTTTGAGCAACTATCCATTGTCCAGCTGCATGTGGCACACGGAATGCTAAAGCAGAAGAGCATGTATAAAACCCGTAAAACTGCACAGCAATTGAGATTAGATTACTTCTATTTCTCAGGGTTGATCTTTCACGCAAAAGAGCACCAGCACAAGGCCTCTAAAACTGAGAGACGTCATATAGCTGGTCTGTCACAGAAGGCAGTTGCAAGTAGAGCTCACACCTCTGTAGCCTAAAAGGGCACATTTTTTCAGAATACTTTTTGCACATTTTAACATATTAGCTCGATGCCTAGACTTCATACTTTTTCTGATGTGAACTTCGCATCTCTCTTTGTCTCTCTTACTTAAAAAAGAAGGTGTTCATAGCACCTGGACATCATAATTTTCTGTTGTAGGTATATTTTATAAATAGAAAATAATGGGAATTGTATTGGTAGAAATAATATTCCAGTCAGAGAATATGACTTGTGCTAATAGGAACTGAATTTACTTAATAAGAGTCTCTCCATCAGTAACTACTGATCTGAATCTGTCTTCAGTTGATTAGCTTGCAGTATTCCTGTTCCTTCTGTCCTACTTGTAAGGCCTCAGTCATAGCAGAATTAATTTGGGAGCTCCAAAGCAGCACAGTCAAGAGAGAGGAGCTGCCAGAACAAATATTCAACAGGCAGGTAGAGAACTGGAATGTTTCTAGTTGAAACTGGTAGTGCTGACCAACAGTGACTTTTCACCTTAATTCTGAAGTAGATCAAACAACATGGAAAGGGAATATCAGTAGATTTTGTGAATGGAATAATACTTTTCCCACTTTGGAGCCTTATTGTTTGGGGGCAGAAAACTGTGAGCCTTGCTGACCACTCCCTGGCTTTCCAGTTGCTGAATCATCTCATGGATGGGAGTCCCAGAGTCCCTGTTGGTGCAATATTGTTAACAGTGCACTGTTGTGGTAGTGATTGGTACCTGCTGTTCTTCAACCCTCAGCAGTCCCACAGCAGAAGGGCTCAGTCTGGTTTATGACAGGGGCTGACTGGAAGCAGAAGTTCTTCAGAATTCTTTATTTCTGGGGAAGAGCAAAAAGCCCACTGTAAAAATTTCTACCCCACATTCATCCCATCTGTGAAGAAAAAGAGATAAAACCCTTTCTCACTTCCCACTGAAAACCTGAGACAGCAGAAGCAGCCTCTTTTAAGTGGCTAAGCCTTGTCATGCCATCACATTTCTTTGGACGCCTCTGAGTTTCCTTTTGTGTGGGTATGAGAACAAAACCTTACACACGAAAATGTTTATGGAAAAGAAAATAGAGAAAAAATTGTCCTCAACCAACCCAAAGTTGGTTTATTCTCTAATGAACTATTTAGGGACTATTTTCTCACTTTGCTCTGAGCTCCAGCCTTTAGGCAAAGCAGTGTGCCAAGCACTATAAATTGTGTCTATTCATCCAAGCACTTCTAGTGGTATAAGCATTGAAGGCCTTCCATGAGTCAGGATGGACAAGAGGAATGAATTAATCTCATCTCCATCATTAATTGCAGTGATTTCAATACAGCCAGATGGCTGCTTGCTGGTGGTGGCAGCATCTCTGTGAAGTGTTAGTTCCTCTGACTTAATATTTTTCTAAATAGAAACTTCAGACAAAACTGAGAAGATATGTGGAGTTTTTAAAACAGAACAAACTTGTGTCTTGAGAAAAATTTAATCAAAATCCCCTCTGTTTGCCCACTAAGATTTAAGAGAAATCTTGTTGGATTCAACTGCATGTCAAATCAATTAATTCCTTAAATAAATACAGAAATAAATAAATAAAAGCTGGAACTAAGAGAGAGACACAGAGCTCCAGTTGTCTACTTCTCTACTTCCTATAGAGTTTAATTGTTACACTACTGTTATTTAGACAAATCACAGAAAACTGAAACTACAGCTTTGGTCTGAGACATACCTGTGGATAAATTTAGTTAATGTAGTTACTGGCATTCTAATCAATCCTTTGAGACTCCCATGGATTCCTACTCACGGGTAACTGAGAGGAAATAAAATTAACATCTGCAGAAGTGTTTCAATATAACCAATTTGAAATGTTATAGAGAAAATTTCTACTTTTACTGCACATCCACAGGCTGACTTCAGTGATACTGACATTGATACTACTGACTTATGCTTGTAGAAGCCATAAATCAGATATCGGTGAATTTACATATTTCTCTCTGGAGCTTTAGTGTCCTCTTTGTCATTTTAATTTTAGTGCCAGTACTGTTGTTTGGGGTTTTTTTCCCATGTTTGTCTTTACTGAATTATGGCATAATTTATTTTTGGGAAAGCAGCCTCATCATTTAAAAGCTGTCTCCATATTTCATTTGCATTTTTACTCCTTAGCTTCTGAATAAAATTTTGTTCTTGAAGGTTAGGTGGAAAGATGGTGACTATCAGAGTCATGAGACTACAGCAAAGCCTCACAGCAGTTCAGCTGGAGAAAACACTTCATCACAGGATCTGGAGCCTTGTCAGTGGAGAATAGCAGCATGTGAGATCGACATGGGCCATTTTAGTACTTCAAAGAGATGTGAACTGCTAATGAATGCATTCAGAAAGTAAATGTTTCCTGATTTTGTATGACAGAAAGGAACTGATAAAAAATTCTAATGTCGTTATTAGCCCACTGCTACATGAGAGGAAGCTTATGAGGCAGAAAGGGATATCACAACATAGCAGCATTTGAATATCTTTTAATGGTAACAGTACTGGCATTGGGTACCACCTTAAAATCTTGGAAAACAGCTTTACTGAACCCACACAATGCAGGCAGATTCAAAAACCCTGACACTGCCTTCATGTTCTTGCTGGTGAAGCAGGGCGTGTTGGTGAAAAGAATGGCCTAACAACACGGACCTTCCCAACATCAAACTAAGGCCCACAGTGATGGATAAATGGATGCAGTCCTGGATGTACTATAAATCACTCAAAGCTGTTGCTCTCCCAATCTACAAGTGCAACACACATTCACATTATGTTCATTTTCAAGATGGAAAATTTTAGATGGAAATTTCCTTTCAATTTTAACTTTTTTATATTCCACTGTAAACAAAACAAAAGCAGATGCAGAAGAAAACCAATTAGACAAATACTACTGTGAGTTGAAAAATGTCTGGATCAAAATTACATGATCATTATTCCTTGACCTAGCATTGACATGCACAGGTTTTAAAGAGTTGTATTGGATTTTTACTATACATCTTTCAGTAGTACTTATGGAAGGCTGATTAAGCGTTCCTTTGAGATTCATAGAGAATTCAGTGTGTTATTTTGTTTTGGCACCAAAATCTTTCATGAGCATTGGGGTTTTAGTCGTTTTCTCATGAAAAATTTTCTCTGCTTTCTTTGACTTTCATTGAAGTTGTCACCAACTCGAGAAATTGTCATCACTTCAGAGAAATTCTATCATTTCTGAAAAGTGAAGGATATTAAACTGCCTCTCCCCAAAGTTAAAATGAGATCCTTGACTTTGTCTGTTGCAAGTTCATTAAAGTACTCTGTAGCTCTAAGCAGGACTGATTTTTTCCATTCTGAATGCTGATATGGAAAACTGAAATAATGGTCATTATTACAGTTATCAGTCACTTAACGCTGAGCTATGCCTTGAGGATGTTTCATACAGTATATGTAACTGCCCCTTGCAGAACATTTAAGTCTGTGCTGAATTCTAATCAGGGTTTCTAATATCTTTTTCTATTTTTTTTTATTTTTAATTGTTCATTTCTCCCCACTTCTCCATCTTTACATATACCTTTTTTCTTCATTAACTCTTTAAACTTACCACAATTCTTTATAATACACATCCACTGTTTCTTAGAGGGTTTTAACATTCGCATCTCTCTCTTATATGGACTATCCTCTGTTCCCTGCACGTGTCTGTTCTTTTCTCTGTAACCACAGAAATGAGAAGGGAAGCACACTGACCGAGTTGCTCCATTGCCCGAGGCTGAGGGTGGGACTGAGCTTTATGACACACTTCCAAGGCTGGTTTCTGGAGGGAAGCAGCAGGTAGATGTTGCACAGGGTGGGTGCTGCATCTGACGTGCTGGAGGTGTCCACAGAGAAGGCCAGGCTTCAGTGCACACAGATTGCTCTGTCTCTGGTAGTTCCAGTGGGAACTTCCTCACCTACACAAACGGAGAGTTCAGCTCACCTGCTCCACTGTCCCCTCTCCTCACCCTGACTGCCTGCGTACTTCAACCACACCTTAGACACCGCATTCTCAATCGTCCATTCCCCAGGCCGTGGATAAGGATATGCTTATACATCTACTAGCAAAAAATGCCTCACCTAGTTTGATATTTTCCTCAAAACACACATCTCCCAAAATCAGAGGAATAGATCACACTTGTATCTTGATGATGTAAGGTTTGGGCTTTTTTATGGGAGAATAACTTTGGACTCCCATCCACTCTAATTTCAAGAAATGGATCCCTGAGGCATGTTACTATTATGGTTTTTAAATTCATTCTTTTTAAGACTATCTTATGATTTTCAAGGGCATAACTCATCATTTTAGGATGCCTGGAATTAACAATACCAAGTGACAGTAAAAACAAGGCTCCATCACAGCATAAGCCCTTAGGCAACACTGTAGCAATAAAACAAACACTATCTTACTGCTAAGGAGCCATTCCTAGGTCCCTCTGGGTGTCAGCAGGACTTAAGCAGAGCATAAAAAGACGTGAATTTCACAGTGCATCTAAGAGTTTGTGATAAAACAGCACAGCTTCTGAGGAATTAATTCTACTCACAGGGAGAAGTTTCCACATCCACTGTACAGCAGAATTTTCTAAGGAACATTTTAATAGGATAAGTTTCTATGCAGTGTCTACACCTTCACTGTCACTATTGTGACTACAAGTTATTCCATCCCCCAAAGAATACCCTAGTATTTTGTGTAACATTATGGAAGGTGAATTGTAATAGAAAACCATTTCGTTACTTGATAAACTAAGTATCATTTCGAGCTCTTACAGTTTTAGTTAAAAACTCATAAAGACATGTTTGTTTTGCTAGGACAATGAAATGCCATTTAGCTACTGAAGTGCCAATTAACTAAAATTCTGTGCTGGTACTACTGATGTAAATCAGGCTATTAGATAGGCAATGCAAACGAAAATGCAGAATTGTTTGCAGCCATTTAGCTGTTGATAATCGAGATGAAACGGAAGGCAACACATGGAATTTAACACTGTCTGTATAGAGAGTTTAGTAATCTTTTTTCATTGCAAGAATTTATGGACCGTGCAGTGATAGCACCAGTGAAAACATGACAATGTAATAGCATGACGCACTCTAGTGCTTTATCCTTTATTGTAAAACAATTGGGAAATATGGAGGTGATGGAACATTACCTCCCACATTTTCCAATGAACCTTTCCATTCTGCTGTATCTCATGGGACTGCTGAAGCTAAAAACAGTGGAAGACTTCCCAGGGAAATCTGATCACAGGAAAGGGGTCATATTATAGTCACTATTAAAAGCAGCTCAAGAGTCCAGATTTCCACAGAGGAATCTCCATGAAGCACTATTTACCCCTCCAACAGTTCGTAGACAGCTTGCCTTTCGGGAGCAAATCAGAGCAAAAAGGCCTAAATAACACATAGGGAAATAAAGATACCTGAAATTTGATTTGAGGAAGTTGGTAAGTCAGATAAAGAAAGGTAGAACTCAGCTGAGGAAAACAATTAGGGAAGAAGTTACTTAGAGTGCATCTCAGAGAGATTTTAACATCTGAAAGGCTTTAACAGCTGAAAGGCAGTGCTTCGCCTGACTTGTGTTTCAGAGCTGTGAACTTTCTTGTAGACCCAGGGCCTAAACACAGTCAGTATCCAGTTTTAAACAAGAAATCAATAACATCCACCATACAGGGAAGTCCCCTGTATGCCACCATGAGAGTGCGAAGTACAGCTTTCTCTCTCCCCCCACTTAAGCCTTCCCATGTCATATCAACAATATCAAGGTTTGTGTTAATGGTAGCAGGAAAATGAGTGAGCAGAACAATAGTCTTGGTTGCTATTTTAGGTGTTCCTGGATGCCTGAACATAGCTGTTCCCTGGCTAAGGCTTGTAAAGTTAGGTCCTTCCTAACCATTCATTTCTGAAGTTGGGTAACATGTCTGAGGATGAGAAAAGGAGGTAAGGAAAGCCATGACCTCTCAGTATCTCTAGCTGAAGCTATGCCATTCTGCATAAAACAATTGGGTCAGACAGAGAAAGCTAAGATAACTTATGAAGCTTAGGAGACTAGTCAGAAACTGAAGATAAGAATAGGAAACCTCAGTCTATTATCCGCTCTAATAAAGAAAGCTCTTTGTCAGAAAATTATTCTGGCAAAAGCTGAGGTGCTTAAGGATTTTAGGTTGCAAATGAGAAGGTCTTTAGCAAATCATAATTTTCAAGGTAGTGCCTGTATGTTCATATCAATGCACTTCTGCGATCATTTCCCATAAACACTTCCATGATGGAATTATGAAAATTAATATTCATGCAGAATATATGCATTAGCCTGCCTATCTGAAGGCCTGTACCAAAAAAAAAAAAAAAAAAATTACAATTCACTTTCTGCAAGGATTTACATCTGAAATGAATTATAGTCAGCCAGTCATAAAGTGAAAGCCCTATAACATGACTCTTATGATCAGACACACAAAAGTAATACATATCCTTCTGAGTCATAAACTGGCATAAGCCAAATGGTTGAACTGCAGGAAAACACAGGACAGTCAAGAACATTGTCCAATCAAACAGGATTTTAAATGTACTTTTATTCACATTCATTTGTTATATATTATGATGCTCATCTTTCAACAAGAATTTTCAAAGAGTGAAATTATCCTTGTGACAAAATTAATTTGGCTTTGCCAGGAGCCTGCCCTACCACTGCTTATGTGTTCCTCCTGGGCAGAAGTACAGGAATTGAAAATGCTGAAGTGGTCATACAACAGGGTAATGAGACTTTTGGCTGAAATATGTGTTTTATGAAAAGGAATGCTTTCTTCTCTGTTAGGTGTGTTGCCAAGGCAAGTTGTAAGCAGAAGCCTAGAGGTTTACAAGATGTCTGTAGTTTAAGGATTTAATATAATAGGTGCCTGAGTCTGAATAAAATAGTGCTCAGAAAACTGAGGAGCATGTACCTTTGAGATGCCTGATTTTTCCCTCTCCTCTCAAGACTGGATCTTGAGGTAGAATTAAACAAATTTCCATATAACCTTTTCCATAGTTTACTGTTAAACATCAGGTGCTCAGCATTAGGAACCAGAATCCAGGATTATTACCGAAAAAAAAGGTTTCAAAATCATGAAGTTTGTTTATATTTTAAATACATCAGCTCATAGTCTGAGTGTGAGTCCTTATAGGCAAGTCTTCAGCTTTTCTAAAAAGGAAAACTGCTCTACACCAGAATCTCAAGGGAAAGATTGATTTGTCAGTTATTTGCTTATGTTGCATGTTTCCAGGGGCAGGCAGCAGCCTTGAGAAGAAAAGTTAAATGTCAGTGACTCAGTAGCTGGTAGTATGTTGTTCACATAAACTAGGAATAGGGATAGAAGAAATAGAGGAAAAGGTTTACAGTAAAATCTTGTAGTAAACAAGACTGAAAGATCCCTAAAGTATAAACATGTACTATGAGCACCACTGAAACTTGGTGACAAGGGAGACTTTAATATCAGGGAAACAAATATAAATCCCTTGCCATAAAGAAAGTGCAGCTAGGAGGGACACAGATATCACCCACAGCTGTGCTTAGATTTTATTTTTCCCTCTATTTAGCTTTGAAATCAATAATGCCTGCTCTGTGTGGGCGATAGCTTCCAGGTACCAAACTGTTCCAGCAGCAGGAGAGGTAGCTGATCTGGAAGAAAATGGTGATGAAACAGAAACAGCTGACACCTGAGCACCAGAACAGTCTCTTAATGTCTTTTGAAGAGATACCTGAAGTAAGATTTAATAAACATGCTTGTGGGTTTTTCATTTTGCTATGGTATGAATGGTGTGTCTAAGGAGAGCATACAAACAGGCAGTAATGCACTTGTAGCTCAGACCTGTTGAAAACAAACTTTGAAAGGGCATTCCCCGTGGACTGCAGTCAGACTTGAGCCTCATCCTCTGAGCATTGCTGATCTTCTCCTGTACTGAACTACACAGCACAATGCTGAGTGACCCTTCAGAGCAGCAGTGGCAGGACCTCAGGAGAAGAATACATTTGTTCTTAAAAAGCTTGTAGGTTACTTTTGAAGTAAGGAAGAAGGAAGAAAAATCTTTAATGACTCAAAAAACTGTGCATCAAAAGACTTGGGAAGAAAATATGGCTGACAGAATTTCTGAAACATACAGAAAATCTCTTTGAAAAGTCAGATATTTCTTTGTACCTCAAGTTCTTTTGTCTTTAGTGAAGAAGGTACGTATGCTGAAAGCAGAGGGATAAACCGTAAAATCCCGAAAGAACAATACCAGAGGATCTGAATGTATTAGAAGCTTTCCTTAAAAGGTGACCTGGAATATGAGATAGCATCTCAGTGATCCAACAGTGAAAACTCCTTTTGTACTTTTCTCCTTCCCTTCTCTTGACTCATGTCCCTGATGCCTCAAATCAGTTGCTCTTGCCTTTACAGGAAAATTTAGATTTGTGTATACTTGGACTTCTGTATGGGCCTGGATTTTATAGGACATAAATGCTCCAAATTTTTTACATATGTTCAGCTAACCTTTGTTAGCTGAAGATGCTCAGAATATTAACAGACAGGAATTGATAGAAGGAAAAATGGGTTATTGACACTTGAATTTTGTTACGTGAATCTAGAACAGTGAGATAGGAGAATTTTGGTCTTCTTTTTTAAAAAATACAGAGTCTGATGGTAAAAATTCACTTTGTTTTCTATGTTCTTATCAAGCAAATATAGAAATGATGATGAACTAGCTGCAATATATCCTTGCATACTTCTACTCAGTGACAGCGGAAAGAGAGAGGAAGAAGTACAAGACAAAGCCTGCAACCATTTTTGCAAATTAGGTGTAGTCTTGTAAAGCAAAGACTCAAGCAGTGACAAATGGTGAACAGAAACTGAATGAACAGAACTCTAAATAAATAAAATAAAAAAACCCAATAAATTAAAAAGAAATAGAATTAAGTAGAGGGGACATGGACAGATACACTGAATAAAGTATGTAAAAACAGAGGGCACAGAAAGAAAGTGATGTTAAAGAGTAAGAAAAGAAAAGGTAGACTCTTTTAAAATGGATAGGTATGTATAACAAAACCTCATTAAGATTTTATGGAGTTTCACGAGAGAGACCAGTTCTTGAACGGTGAAGATCAGCACTCCTGCAATCTGCAGGAGCAGCTATTCTGACCAAAGTAAGTTTGATATAGTATTGGCCATTAGGATAAGGCTGCTTGAATTTGTGTTTAAAAAAATCCTCATTAATTGTCACATGACAGTAGTGTTCTCAGCAAAACAGCTGGAGCTAACAGTAGAAATAGATCAGAGAAGTCTATTGAAAATACAGGTCAATGCAATAACCACTAAGAAATAGTCTTATATTTAACAAACAGAAGTGTCATTTTAATCACTTGGGAAATGAATATAGTTAATGTTTGAGCTTAAGACCCCTTTAGATGATGATATCCTGTTTAATGGCGACAAAGATGTTTAAGAAAATACCTTCTTAAGAAATGCCATTCACATTTGTTTAATGCTTAAGTTGAAAAATACAAGACAAAAACATTCTAGGAAAAGAAAAGGAAAAATTTGGATTCAAGAGCAGAAAACATGATAAAGAAGAGACAGATTCCGTTTTAACATTCAAGAAAATCCAATATTTTAACTTTAAAACTCAGCAAGTCAGAGAGTCTTCACCTTTTAATGGTATGCTCCCCCTCTCCTCTACAATTGGATGCTTAATTACTGTTGAGTTTAAAGTGTCTAAAATAGGATGTCTTGGGATCTCAGGTTTCATCTTTCTAAAATGAAAATTTTGTGATGTTTTCAGATGATTTTCCAAGCCTATATGCAGGTTTTGGAAGAAAACTTTGGAAAATAAGAATTTCTTTCCAGTTATTTTAATTATTGCCTAACAGATTGTTAAGCTATTTTCTTAACACTAAAAGTTTTCCATTTTAGAGAAGCTTCTTGCCTTTTATTTCCCAAGGCTGCATGACCAAGAGCTATCGTGCTAACAGATGTGGTTCATTGTGAGCACGTAGAGATATCGTTTGGTTTACTTGACTACAGAAGAGCCTCTGAAGCTGAAGTTAAAATGTTGTAAGGAGTTATTTTGAAATCATTCTTTACTTTGGACCAAATATTTTGAGACAACATTTTTTCTATTTTTTCTAACAACATATTTCTGAAGACGTAGTTCAGTTAAAAGAAAGGAGTCAATGCACTGAATATTAACACACAACATATTAATGATATTGTCATAGGCTATACTTATTTGGAAGGTCAATTCATTACCGGTTGAAATACTAATATATAAATATTAAGCAAGAGGCTTCAAGGGTAATACTATAATTTCTGATTAATAACAGTGTTACTAATGTGCTTTAATTAACTACAATGTGTGGTTCCTATAGCTCGAAGGTCTGACTTCTAAGCAAGTTATCGTCAGTAAAGTCCAAGGCAGTGCTGGATATAAATTTAATTAATTAAAATGCTACGCTTAATGAGAAAAAGGTTAGTCTGCAGAATTCAGGCTGAGTGCACATATTAGCTTTACAACTGAAAAATCTTTTCTAATCTTGCAATAATTTTTTAATATTAAATTCTCTGCAAGGCATTCCTCCTCACTGTTATTTCAATGAAATGAAAATGTAGAGATGAATCAGAAGTAAATCAGAAACAGAAGTGTGGTTCTCCCACTTCTAGAGGTCCTCTAGAAACCCTTCTTGAAAGTAGTAATACAGGTGGTGAGAAGGAGGAGGAGGTAATACTGTACTCCCATTGTTTATAAGATCACCTAGGGACTCTCTAACAGAGACAGGATTTGCAGGACAGAAGAGTGTTAAGGGAAAACACAGAGATACTTGACTTTTGACAGCTTGATTATAGGCTTGATACTGTTTTGAAAGCTTGACATGTAGAAGGAGCCTGGCCCTGGAGTCCCTGACACCACCACAGTATAGTAGTATGATGCCATGATGAAGATCAATGTCTTCAGATTAACTTGTGTGTTTAGATAATGCTATGCATGGAGTGTTCAGCAAATACACCTCCACCCAGTGATATAGCTCCAGGAGACACCTAGTCTGTTCTGGGCCAGCTGGATTTTTATGACTCATGTATGTTTTCTAATAAAGGATGAGGTAATTGGATCAGTAAAATGGCCAGAGAGTGAGGTACACAGTCCCTTTCCCAACCACAGATGGAAAAATCTCTTTCTGGCACTGGAATAAATTTGTCTATCAAGATGCAAAGGAGGCCAGAAATGCTCTCAGGCTATGAACCAATTTGAGTCTTTGGAGCAGAGACTGTCAATGCATGCAAATGCAACAACACCATTAAAACACTGCCTACCTTCCTATCTCTCGAATCCCTGTGTATAGATTTAGGCTTAACCAGTGGCTTCAAAGCCACTTGCTGATTTTAGCCAGACAATAAGACAACTCAATAACTAGGATCTGCCATAATGGATTTTCAACCAGATGGCAAACAGAACCAGGTGGCCAGACCTTGAACTGGGCAGCAGAAACATGTCCTTAGTTCCTCAAACTCGCTGGATCCTGTCCACAATCACATAAGACCTAGATTGCTCTCCAAATGGCTTCTTCATAGTAGCACTACATGTGCATTTTGAAGGGGACAAGGAGAAATTGTAATCCCTGTGTAGCTAGATAAATGCAAAAGTTCATGTAACTTGCAAACATATGGCATCTGCTTGATCTTCCCACACAGCCCAGTCCTGGCATCCATGAGACTGGCTCTGAGGCATAGGAAACTAAACAGTAATAAAAGATAGACAGAGGAATGCTCTACCCTGCCTTCCTGTCCAAGTGATTGCAAAATTAGTGGTTATTCTTCTATTTCCCTTGATACCCTAGTTGGTGCCCCTCTATTTGCTGCCTATCAATACTTAAAGGTGTCTTATAAGAGAGATGGGAACAGACTGTCCAGCAGAGGCTGCTGTGATAGGACAAGGAGTAATGGTTTAAAACCAAAAGAGGGTAGATTCAGACTAAATGTAAGGAAGAAATTTTCTATGATGAAGGTGAACACACTGAACAGGTTGTCCAGAGAAGTGTTAGATACCTCATCCCCGGAAATATTCAAGACCAGGCTGGACGGGGCTCTGAGCAACCTGATCTAGTTAAAGATGTCCCTGCTCATTGCAGAGATCTCTAAAGGTCCCTTCCAAGCCAAACCATTCTATGATTCTGTGATTTTATTTCTCAGACGTCCTTAGGTCTGAATGGTGCATGGAAAATAGATGAACTTTAACATGATTGCCTTTACATGAAATATTGATCCAACTGATGATGCATTTCACATTGGAAAACAGCTTCCTAACACACCTACAGAGCAAATGGTCATATTTTGAAACTCTACCTTGGTATCTACAGTTGCAATACTTACACTTCTGTGCATCACTTCTATTTCCAGTGGAAAATAAAGATATATTTCCAAAAATCTTACTGATATTGAAATATCTTGAGAAACTTGTTTTTTCTGGGGCGGCAAACATTATCCCTCTTTCCACCACTACGCAATTAGCAACTTTCAATGCCAGTAGTTGACAAGGAACACAACCTCGGAAACAGATGGCCTGCTTATTGTGCTGTTGCTTTCCTCCTAGTTAGGTTAATTTGGCCCAGATGTCTTTTTAAGAGCTCCTTTGAGAGGCACCTGCTCTCATGTTCAAGCTGCAAGAGTTTTCTGAGAAAGAGAAAAGGCTGGGATGGACTGTGAGTAGGGAGAGACCTAAGAAAAAAGGATAATTTTAAAAAATATGTTTAAATTCAAATTTTCTATAGCACTTTTCAGGGTTAAGAGAAGGGCTAAAATTCATTGATGTTCCCTCAGTCATGTGCTCTTCCATGTGGTCACTTCCCCTTGCTATGTCAGAGTTCCCCAAAGAAAGCATACTCTCATATAGCGGACAGTTGGGTGGAAACTACTCATTTTTGTGGGTATAAAATCATAAGTGAGGAGCAGCAAGATAGGTGGTGATAAAGCATGCATACAAGAGAGGATGTTCATGGAGGTAGTATGCTCAGATGTCTTAACCTTGTAAGACAAAATTCAGATTGAAAAAAGGTGGTAGGCAAGGGAAAATGTGTCCGTGTATTACAGCATGCTCTCAATCCAAGCTGAGAACTGCAATAAATTAAGAACAAACCTTCCAAAAACCTTCATCAGACACTGAGCTGCATTTTTTAAATGATTGATAAACAATTACAAAGCTGCTGTCACACCTCTAGCATCGTAACTCAATATGTGTGCCTAGAGTACTGTTTAAATCACTGGTTCGTGTCAGGAAAAATAAATGTCTTGATTCTCATATGGCACTGAGTTTTCCTCCATTGTTTAATTTCTACCTGGAATATTCTCCCTCAGCTGTTTGAACACTGGCTAACAAGCCAAGGAAGTTTCCCACCTACAAGCTAGAAAGGAATGGCTGGAAATCTCTGGGTATGTGTTCTCGACGGGCAACTTAATTGCTAACTCACAGGTGCCAAATGCCCCAAGGAAACCCTGGCCACCGAAGTGAATTTAGAACCAGCCTCCTGATGAAAATATTGACACCTTCTTCCAGAGAAGCATGCAAAGAAACATGAATTTTGGGACTAATATTTAGTGCTCAACAGCAGGTGGAAAATTGCTCTCATCTGATTTGGCTGGCTGATTCACATTGGAAATCAATAGCAGATTGGAGATAATTCATTCCATCTATTAGGTGCAATATAAAAAACCTCACCATCATTGAAGTTAGAGATTGCATAAAACCCTCATTTGAATGTGGGTGCTATTTCAAAAGCCAAGTTACAGCCCAAACACTGCATGTCTGTAATTCACATCTAGCTGATATAAGAGGTGGGGAAGTATATTTAGTCATTCAGTGTGCAGCTGCTGTTGTAATTCTGGAAACTATTGGGGAGCTAATGGCATTAGTTTTTTAACATGTTGTCAGATTAAAGTACCTCATAGCTCGGCTAGCACACAAATGATGCAGCAAATTGGTGCCCTTGATGCAGCACCAGTGGAAAGACCACACCACAAACATGCCAAATCTGAGCTGCCAAAAGTTCCAGGGAAATGCATTATGGAAAGGAACATGTGGGACCATAATACCTTTTGAATAAATTTACCCTGAGCTCAGAAAAGCTTGTATTTGAACCTGGTGAAAAGAGAGGGTTGGAGGCTGAACAATGGGGGTTCCTCTTTCTAGTTAGAAAAAAAAAACAAACCTAGTAGAGCTGTTTGATAGAAGAAAATTGATCTTATCAAAGCCCTAGGAACTACTTTTCCAAAGTTCAGAAGACCACCATTTTGATGGTGGCCTTACTGTTGAATTTTTGCATCCACAGTCCTCCGGAATATTGTGAAAGGAAAGGAGTAGGTTTCACAATCAAATTCTGCTCAAATAGCCAAAGAAACTTTTACTTCCACTCAGGAAAAAGAAAATCATAGGGGGAAATTAAATTGTCCAAAGCTGATGTATCGAATTCTTCATCAAGTTAAATCCCACTCTAATCAGGAGGCTTGGAGTCATGGCTGAAGTTCTTCTCAATCGCCAGGTACTTTGCTATTTGATTGATTTCTAGATACTTTGTGCCAAAATAGTCAGGATCTAAGATTTTTGTTCATCCTTAATGCCAAAATTGTCTTGGATGTTAGAGGGGGAGGGTTATGTCTGATTTAGCTTGATTTTAATGCACTCATTATGAATTTAGTCAAAGAGATTAAAGCCAGCCCTGCTTAGCCCTTATACCTGTCCTTCGTTTCTTTACAGAACAATTTTCCTGCAAAAGCATCAAACTTACAAAGGTCTGAAACTTAGATAACAGTAACTCCTCCAAGTTATTAGGGACATCAGACCCATTTATTTTAGGGAGCTTTGAGAAGCAATCCTTCAGATCTTTGGAAAGTGAAAATGGTGAAAGGCCACTGTGGCTACCAAAGATCAGGATGGACAGCAAGAAAATGATCTGGTGTGCTGAAAACTCTCAGTTAACTCAAGATTCAAACTGCACTTTTGTGGTGCAAAGATTTTATCGGTTGCAATAGCGTTATCTCGAGTTTTGTTTGCATTTCAATATAAAGTAGATGCAGACTGAGTGTTTTTCAGTGAGTTTGTATAATAGGTCATTTGTCTGTTTCCTTTCTCTTGGAGCCTCATATTTTTTCAAAGATAAGTGTATTAAATCTTTCCTGAAAAAAGCAAAAGAGATATGGAAACAGGGAATAGATCAAAGGCTTGAATGAAGCAGGCTGTCATTTTTTTTTCATGTTCAATTGCCATAAAATGTACTGGATGTTATTGATGCCCTGACCTGTTATTAAAAATACAGGATTAACATCTGCATTAGGTAAAATAATATGGACGTGCATTCAGTAAGTATAACTAACCAAACAAAAATGTCTACATAAGCCATACGCTGCAGTAAAGAAGTCACAATAGTTGAGAGAAGTCTCCTATATATGCCATCAGCTGTTCGCTCATTCTGTTCTCTTGCAGTCTAGATTAAAACCAATGAAAAAAGTAGCTTCAAAAGAACTTTTATCTTTTCGCATGTTTTGATCAGTATTGGTGTTCTGAGTCTTAACTCTGTTGTTGAACCTCATTGATTGCAGTCCTTCAGCTGGCAAATAAGGCAACCTCCGAGACGCTGGATCTGCTTTATTAGGGCACTTATCTAATATTTTTACCTGCACGTTTACATTCCTCACAGTGCTGCTTTTTAGAGCTCTCTTCTGAGTCTGAGCATATCCTCAGAGTATGGTTTGTGTGCCTGAGCAGAGCCTTTGTGCACTTTGTGCATATTTTAGTAAACACAATTAGAATGGATTTTCAAAATTAGTTTCAAATTATTTGTTTTCAGCGTAAGAAACCATAAAATGGTTCTGTTCTGTTGGCTCAAAGGAGACAAAAACAAAGAATAACTGGAATCTAAGCTCGAAAACACACAGACTTGCAAGTACTTCCTATTTTTTAAGTGTAAGGAAAGGAAAAGCATCTGGAAAGGTTGAAACAGATGAGAAAGGATATCATCAAACTCAGTGAACAGTCCCTAGATTCATTATCTTTTTACTATTTGTGTGTCACTAATGCATGTAGAATGGCACTGTAGCCGTCATTTTATCAGAGTCTAATAAATTATTCAGAGGTGAGATGAATGCAGAGAAGACTGACTTCAAAAAATGTTCAATATCTTTATGATGCTTTGGATTTCAGAAAAAAAAAATGTAGAGAAGGTATGAAGGAAGTGGAAGGAGCAGAAGGGGTTGGACTTCATGGAACAACTCACCAACTTCCAAAAGACCCAGCCATAGACAGGTTCTGAAACTCTGGCACGAGTAGTATTCATTTGTAGTTCATGTCGTTGAAGCTTGGCTGTGGATTTGAGAAACTCATGGATTTGCTTTGAAATTTGTGAAGCCTTCACTATCCCAATACATCAAATACTACTGACAAAATTTTGTTTGTGTTCTGGAGCAGTAGTAGGGGAAGGCTTGACTCCAGCTTCTAAGCCTCTGGAAAAGTGTTGATTTTGCTCTAGTATTAATCTTCCTACTGTTATCGCGATAATAAATTAAGTAGCCCAGGCAGAAATCAGCAGCACACTCAACAACAGGTGATAGTCACAACTCCAAAAAGGCAATGGCTTATTATTGAGATGATTCACAACAGCATATTCACACTTAGGTTATAAGCATTTTGAGATGTACACCATCTGTTCCTGCATGCCTTGTCCACACTTGAGAAACTACTGTCATAATAGTTTTAAGACTAATGCATGATTAAATGGGTTAGGCTAAACCTTTCAGCAGTGTCAGTCAAAGCCATAAAGCCCCAAAGAAAAAGCAGCTTTCAGACCTCTTCATGCCTCAAAGATTTCAGGTGGATGCTCACAGTAGTTCTCAGAATAATAATCCCGCCTGTCACCATATTTGTTTCCCTGGTTTTAGATCTCTGACAAGGCATCTTGTCTCAAACACAACTCTAAGAACCTTTTTAAAATTCAGCCAAGAAAGTAATTTTCATTTTTCAAGCCCCTTTTTTCCCTTTCATGATCTCAGATCCTGAGGCTTCAGAGCTTCTAAAAAATCACAGGATTCGGTTGGGCAACGGGAAAGTACGATAATATCCACCAGAATCCAGTATCAAGTCTTAGAACACGGAGCAAGAGTCACTGCTGGTTGTTGTCTGGGTCTTCTAGAAACATCTCTCCCCCAACAGCTCTTGTCAGTTTTAGAATTATAACTTAAATTCGACTGACATTTCCTAGGCAACTGTGCTTTGGCAACCCTGGAGCGCAAACAAAAAACCCAAAGCCACAAACAAATGAACAAAAAAGAAATATTGCATTGAGGTAATGAAATTAATTTTTCTAATTTTTTTTTTTTTTCTAAATTTTAAAGAGAGTAACAAGCAGCAAACATGAAAACTTCCAATTTTTGAGATAACACCTGCTTGGAATTATGCCAGCCCTGATCAAATAATCTGCTTCTTATTTAAATCCATTCTCCTATCCCAGGAACCGTATGTTCTTTTTTTTTTTAATTTTATTTTTTGCCTTTAGCATGTTGCAATAAAAAAAAATCAAATCGGCTCATTTTATACCAAACCTAAAGAATTAACTGGTTTCCGTAATACACTCATAATCCACACTTATAAAAAAAAAGAAAATTGTTGGCCCCATGAATTTTAAAGCTCTAAAGCATTTATTTTCTTCATTAAGAAGGAGTCAGACTACAGAGGTACTCAAACTGTATTGTTAAAGAAATAAAAACAAACAATTGCTAAATGATGCATCTGTAAATGAAATTATTAGATAGACTGATGGTGAAACGACATAGATTTTGAAAGTCAGGCTAAAATGAACTGGAAACCCCCACCTACTCCATAACCACACCTTCACTTGCAGTATAGACAAAGACTGAGTTTTATATCCATACCTATCAATACTCTAAGGTCTACGATTCCAACGCTACACAAAGGCATTAGGTACAACAGAAAAGACCTGATGGAAGATTCCTAATATTGGCAAATTATGGTAGAGAACATGAGTAACCATCTAAGTAAAGGCAATTAAAAAAATTGGGAAGGGGTCAGAAATGCAGATGCTGTGCTCTTCCATGCACAGACTGTGCTAGCTGACACCAAAATCAGAAATCAGTTGAAACTGACAATCTTTGAATGCCAATTTCCCTTCCAGGTTTAGCTCAGGAGTAGGAGAAATGTAAAATGTAACAGAATCAGCATAATCTCCTCCACCCAGTTGTGCCAATGAGTAAGTTAGGATCAGCCTAGCTCAGGCTGTGTTCAGACTGAGTATGGTAATTTTCAGCAGTCAGTATGCGTGGCACTGAGACTTGGATATCAAGCAACAAAGTGCCAAAAGGACAGCCTCTGGATATGTCTCCAACCACGGTCAGTTATGGCTGTATCCAAAACAACTTTCTCAGTTTCACTAGGTGCTTCTGCACAAGCTTCCAGCCTGTGATGTGTTTTGCCTTTTCCAAACAGCTGGTTCAGAAGGTAAAGGATTACAGTAGATGGCTAAAAAGAATTGTAATTTTTTTTGACTGTACTAAAATGAGAAGAGATCAAAAGCGTTCACAGCACAAAGATAATTCCTTTAGTAACTACTTAATCTTGCAGTTTATTTCAATCTTTTCCACTTACTTATCCTAAAAATAAACCCTGCATTTTCCTGACAATTGTATTCTTGGCATTGCTTATTCACTTTCCACTTGATCTAACCTCAGCTCTAACTTTGACTCGGGTCAAATATAATACTTAGTGCTTAGAAAGTGATTTTGGTTTGAAGTCTCAATCTGCTTTGCAAACATTAACAAACTCAGTCCATTCTATTTCCAAAAGTCAAGTATTATTTTAGGACTTAAGAAAGTTACTGACAGAGCCTGGAAATGAAAACTAATGAAATCACTTCCAGGACAATCGATCTCTTAAACAAAAGAAAACCTAGTTTTGAGGGGTTTTTTATTTGAGTTGTTGGTTGGGTTTTTTAAGGGTATAAGACACATTGTGCTATGGAGGAACAAAACTGAGCTAAATCACTTCTGCTGTTCTTATAACTGAAGTGAGGCTGCATACAAGGGCTAATCAGAAACTGTTCAATAGTATTTCACTGGTGAAACGCTGTCTTGTCTGCTCTAGAATGTTTTGATTTTGACTACATTCTTCCTCTAAAAGAATTTTGTAGTGATTTGATGAAAATATTAGGTATTTCATATTGATTTTCTCACTTGATTCTCTGCTGTCTCTTTTTATTTTTAGAGAAAAGTGAACATATTTAGAATAGATGTTACCTCAGAAACATGAATTATTAAGATTTAGTAGTCAAACATCTGGTTTTAATACAGACCTTCTGACATTTCAGTATTAATCTGCTCGGGAATTCTTTTCTTCACTTCAAAATTCATAATTTATGCAAAGCAGGAAAATATCATGGCAGAATTGGGATGTCCTTTAAAATACAAATTCTACTTTAGTGAAGACCATGTACTCATTTCATTTCAAGAGGCTTGTAGTCAGGTCCTATAACAAGCTTGTATGTGCTTTGTCTATTTTGATACTAAACACATTTACATGCTGTTGCCATTTCCAAGCAGAGTCTGAATCACTTTGATGACGTCCCTAAAACAAAAGGAATAGAGACAGGATGGGAAGTGATGGAAGATAAAAATGAAAGTGTGCATTTTTTATATTCCAAGGTAATGAAACAACTGACTTGTCTGCTCCAGACCAAGTAAGGATTTCTCAGTGGTGTGTACAGGGCGGTATGTGAACTTTATGGAGAACCACTACAGAATGTTGTTCATGTACAACTATGATGATTCCATTGGCATATGCTAAAACTCTCTTAGCTGCTATAAATAAAAAGGTTCTTTCTATGTATTTTAAAAATTTTAGTTGAGTTGCTTTCAAAATATGGATATAAACTATTAATATTAATTCTATTATAGAAATATTTCTACAGTTTTTGGATGACAGTGTTTGGTTTTAGAGAAATTTGTCAAATGCACATGATTGTAGTAAAGTTAAAGTATATGCAATGAACCAAGCTAGTACAGGTCTAACCCTAGTTTAGAGGTGCCAAAAAAAATATTGAAATGGGGTCCCATCTGGCAAAAGTGTTCAGTCTCCAAAATTTTTCCTACCTTAAGTGGAAGTTATGTTGGTTCATTCTCTTATAATTCCTACAAAACTGAAATCTTGATTACTGTGTCAAAGATTGTGCCAAAATACAAATTCTTAAAAAGAAGAGAGTTTACTTTAATTTCGTGTTGAAATATAATGGGTTGGTTGGTACAGAAACAGCATAGCACGTTTGTTCAGTCAAAAATAAGTGAAGGAATATCAGGGCACACTTACTTAGAAAAGAAAATAGCTCAAGAATGTGACAAGAAAACATGAAAATAAACAGACATGTCAGCCAGTTGAGACATTTCTGGAAGCAAGTGGGTCAGACATCACCAAAACATATGGGATCAGTCTTAAGTGTGAGGTATTTATAATCAAGAGATGAGCTTCACAGTACCTCCCATGTTCACCAGGGATCACAGTGTGACTGGAACTGACACACTGATTTTTAACAGTTGCATGATGCAGAGTGCATCGAAATACAGCAGGTACAGATATGTGTGGGAAGACTGAATGCAAACCTAAATGGTGTGATTTTTTCACAAAGTGCTAAATACTCACAAATGTCCTGAGACTTGATAATGTTTAAAAACTTGGATCAGATAATGAAGGCACCTGATTTTACAGGCATAGCAGTGGATGCCAGTTCTCTAAAATTATCTCTAGTACTTCTGCTGATACATTTGGAATAGAAACAATTCATGAGGTACTCCCTTACAGATACCTAAAAAGATTTGTCAGAGATTTTCTGCCCAATTCCACTTTTTCTACAGTCACCCTTCCCAGGGTTAATTCCCTTTTACATCAATGGCTTTAAAGTCAGAGCAGACTTTTCTCGTTTAAATTTTTATCCAATTTGGAATCATTGAAAAGCTAATTTTTAAAGGTCATGGTTTATCAGATTAGCATCATGTACACACAGCCAGATATGAGGTATCCATAGAGGTAGCAACACTTAGGAAAGGTGAAGATTTCTATTTTAATCTTGAGCCTGACATGTCATTAATCCCAGCTAGAGACCAACTAATGCTCAGGTAGGGAGGAGCAGAAGCAACAAAAGTGCACAGTCTTGACAGAATTTATGGCCCAATGCAAGACTTATTTTAGTGTTGAAACACTGTTTTTTCCCAAATAAAGCAGAGTCTGATAAAAAAAGTAAGGAACCAAGCAAGAAGAATAAATGATGCTCATTTGCAGGTAGAAGACCACAAATGGAAGATTTGTATTCAGGCAGTAAAAACTAATAGAAGAATTTCTAAACAGTAAATAAGAAAACAAGTGTGACTATTTCCTTTTTGTGTTATCCTGTGACACCAAAATAGGCATGTCTACTGAGCTCATCACCCTAAAGGATGATTGGTAGCTTAAATGCCAATTTAGAATTTGAGAGCATATATTGCCTGTACAATTCCCTGTGCAAATATTCAGCGCTGCTCATAATGCCCTTTGATATTTTGCAGGTTTTGTTCAGATATTGGGGCAGTGACATGGATATCTGAGGGTCTCTTCTGGGTGACCTCACTTCGAGAGTAATAAAGCATGGAATGACAGCACACATTACCAGCAGGTATGCCCAAGGTCTTTGGGAGCAGATCACTAACACAGGCTGCAAGGAGAAGTGCTCCCCCTTGCACAGTATAATGCTTTGGATGGTGGAGATAAATTGCTCGTTTCTTTTTGTATCCTGAGCTCTTGTGTACTCCCAAAACTCTATTCCTTGGCCTGTTGACACTGTTAATAGTATTTCCATATAATTAACAGAGGAAGATTACCTAAAGGTGAAAAATAGCTTTTCCATTCAAGATAATTTTTAAGACTTTGCTTCTTTCTCTATGGGATCTTAGTACTAGCTTTTTCAGAGGCAATCTTAAGCTGAGTGCTTTGAGACATATCCAGATAACTTCAGCCTCCAAAAGAAAAATTCATTGGTGTCAACACAGCATGAATAAAAGGTCTGGGGAGGAGGAGAAGGCCCATTAGAAGAGCTTGATTTTAATAAGAGGATGATGAAGTTAATTAAACTCAGCGTCCATGAGCAAAAAGAAGAAGAAAGAGCTTTGGGGTTTTTCCTTTAGCTTTGCTCCAGCTGTTCCTATCTCCAAGCCAAATACATGAGCCAAATGATAAAAGCTGGCAGCTTTTTTATAGGAAGGGGATCATCTGTTAAATGGTTAGGTTGGTTTTGTTTTGCCATAATAAGATGGGGAGCATAGTTTCTAAGTTTTCAGCAGAAATTGAGCCAAAATTTCGCACTGCTTTTTTAGCCTCTCTTCATTTTGCTGCCCATAAATTATACAATGAAATCCTTCTCCCTCAGAGCTACTCTTGTGTCTGAGTCAGTCATCAGTTTCTTCTTTGCCTGTTCCAACTTTAACCTTTCTAAGCACCTTGTGAGTTCTGTTCTTTCATTAATAAGGTGATTATGCTCTAAAAAAATTCACCTGTTTGTGTCCTAGAAAATAGGCATTTGTGCATGCAAATTAGCTAATAATTGGCCAGGTTTTAAATAGATGCTAAGACCCAAAACTTAATGGGAATATAATAAGTCTTTTACTATTTCACCTGTTATTAATTATTTCCAGGCCACCCACTTTTCAAAGATTCAGACCAGGTGCCTTAAAAGACAGGTGTTGTCTGTATTCTACACTAATCAGACTAGTGAGTTTGCACTTAGGCTCAAACTCTCTCAGGCATCCTCAGTGACTTTCTGTTGTGATTGTCACAAACTTGGCTTATTTCTGAAATAAGTCCTTTGGAGAATTATCTCACACTTGGTATCATTCCTGTGGGTAGTGTTGTTCTCAAGAATTGGATTTGTCACCCAGTGTGCAACAACCCAATAATTACACACTCAAGAGTGACATTGATTTTATTTCAAACTTGTGCAAACATGAGTGCTCAGTGGTGTTCCACAAATCAAGCACGCCAACTCTCAAAATTTTTACTATTTAGACATTTTAGAAATTAGTGCTCATTGGCTACAAGTTACATAGATTGTTCTTATTAATTAGTATTCTATCTTCTATTGCTTAACGATTCTCTCATTTCTCATGTTAATTAGTCCACATACTCAGTCTTTCTCTTCTTTTGGGTCAGTGGGTTTCTTGGGTTGGTTGTCCATGAGTGGGTGGTTGCAATCTGCCCCTGCAGGAATTACCTTTTACCCAGTTAAAGCTGATTCCAGCACAATTGCTGAGTTGGCTTTATGAGTTTCTTTCTTATCTTGTGAGTTCTGCCAGATGTCCTTGCAACCTGTAAATTCTGCATTCTCTGTGTCTACAGTCAGTGGGCATTCTTCTTCCCAAGCTTTGCTAATGTCTCCCTAGGTCCCAGATCATTGAAGCATGTCCAGGCCTAAACCTCAAAAAGGCAATACTACCAACAAGTAATTTGCTTTTCTAACACATGCACATCACTTAGAGCTGTTAGCTGCTATCTGTTTCACAGATTAAATCTCCGTTCTTGTTGATTTGGCTTCAAAGTATACAAAGATCAAATGTTACAGAACATCCTTTCTTAGGAAAATTTTACATATTCCACTTTTTGCAACAGTGTGAACACACCACAGGTGCTTAGCTGACAGGGCAAGCAGCCATACATTATCCCTTTAACTAAATCATGACACAAGCTGCTTGGCCTTGTTTGGAAGTTTTAAATCACTCTATATTTAACATCTGCTTCTCCAAAGACCTGAGAAATCCTTGAAAAAGGCTGAATGTGCTGAGACTTACTCAACAGAAAGAGAATTTATATATTTACTTTTGTCCTGTATGCTCTTGGCCCCATAAACTGATTTGATGTTAAAAGAAATTCCTCACATCAGTGGATTTCTTGCTGTTTCACTTCAAAATGCATAAGGTCAAAATAAATTAGGTCTGTGGTCTGCCTGCTGTCTCTTTCTCTTGATGAATATTCCTCTCCATCTATGTTTGACCAAGACAGTTTCATCTCAAGTTGGAATTAACAATCAACACCTCACTTTCCCACATTTGCCTTTCCTGCTGATTCACCTCATTCTGACACACTGAAATCTGAGGAGTTTCAGGTGCTGAAACAGTAAGTGGTAGCCTCCAACAACTGCCGGGAGAAATGCTGCAGCTGGGCTCTGCTTTCAAATACCAACCATTCAACCAGCAGCTGTACAACAAATTAATTAATGAGGATCTCTAAGGTTTGCACAGCGAGGGACCTAATTCAGTCTTAACTAGGACCATTCCCCAGGTTAGTAACAGGCAAGAAGAAAATCAGGAATTCCACTGAATTCTCTTCCTGTCCTAAGCTCAAATAGAAGTCAACAAAACGGAAAATAAATCTCAGACTAAGAAGCTGGTTGGAGGAATCTAGAGGAATAAGGTGATTCTAAAAGGATGGCAACAGAGAAAGGTAACTTCTTGTACCCCCAGCTGTAAATAACCTAGGTAGCAGATTAGTTTGCAGTCTGACACAGGAGATGAAGCCATTTCTTGACATCTCTTCAAAAATCAGAGTTGCTTACAGTTGAAGGAAATGAATGATGATATTGTGTAGGAAACTGAGAGATAACTTTAAGCCCTATAAACTACACTAGTATTCATTAGGGTTCTGGGAGAGGTATTACTAGTCATCACGATGAAATGACAAAAAGTCTGTGCACTAAGTTCTTCAAACATCTGGACTTCTAACAAAAGCTACTGAAAAAAGGAAAAGCACTTCACACTGCTGAAACTATAAAAAAAAATAAATCAATCAAACCAACAACAAACTGGGCAGTATCCTGAGAGTGCCTAAACAATAAGTTTTGACAAAGTCGAAGCGCTGGAAGACAAGGGTATAAATAAAGAAGGAGGAGTTCTTTCCACACAATCTTCGCTTTGAGATTCTCCACAAACCTCCTAGTTACCATGTGGTTTTGTTTCCACTTCTGTAAAACCAAGAGATCAATGCTACATGGATTCTGGAAGGCTACATCTCTGAGAGTTAATGAAGAAAGTCTAAATAATAATACCTAATATCAGCAAAAGTGCAGTATTTCATCAAAAGCAAATTCAACTTTCAGCCAAACCTTCACCTCACATCACAAACTACAGAAATAAACATAAATAGCATAAATAAACATAAATAACCTAAATAAACATAAATAATAATTAAAATCTGAGTTAGTTTTGTCTCATTCAGGACATTGCTGAAAACATGGCCCATCTTGGAAAAGGAAAGTAGAGAGTTTCTGGGTGCTTCTTAGGATACTTTTTTTTTTTTTTTTTTTGGAAGGTTAATGGAAGTTTGAGGCTGTCAGCATAATGTGATAAGGAATCCCATTGTCAGGAACTCATTGGCTTCTACATCAATATTTATAATATATTACTAAGCCTATACCCTTGCTGATTTCACATCAATGCTCAACCTTTTCAATGATAAATTAATCATCCAGCTTGAAGTACTGCAAAGTATTCCAGGCAGTTTATAAATAACTCCTTCCGTCAGATTCTCAGATCGTACAATATCATCAGGACCAGTAGAGTCCTGCCAACATTGGATTTGGCTTGTGACGCCTGCCTCCAGGAACAGAGTCAATTCCATGATACAGCAAAAGACTGATCAAAGAGATCAGGACAGAGGAAGCTATAAACAACCAGATTATAAATAAGTGGATTGGTTTCTTTCATTTTTCTGTCACAGTTATTGTTAATGATTCCTCAATCCTAACATTATGACAATGGAGAGAATGTTACTCCATATCAATCTAACGTGCTGTACAGCTAATACTATTTGAGAATTAATCCAAAAGCAAAGAGGCAACCCCTCATGGCATAACTTGCCATTCTGTGTTATATGTTCTTATTTTGTCACCTGTATTAGAGAAATTGCAACCCTCCTTTTCCTCGTATCACCAGATTTGTATAACTTTCTATCATAGTTTCAAATGTGCAGGTCTGTAAGATCAAATCATGATGCAAATCCATAATCACATTCATTTTTCTCAAGGTCGGCCTTGACCTATAACATGAGGTATATACAGTTCACTGGAAGGAAGGAAATCAATTTATTTTTATAGAGAACTATATGTACAATGGGAAAGGAGCTACAGCTCTACTTTTTTCCATGGATTTCTTCCCTATATTTCAGCTGATGACAGTCACTGCAAACTGAGGGCATCACCAGCATTTTTGAATGTGTCCAAGTAAACAGTACTCAATAATAAAATAAAAGTAATAAATAAGAGGAATAAAAGAGGCAGTTAATTTGTGTGATGAGGGAGCAGTGCTATCAACCTGAAAGCATTCAAGTTCCAGAGATGGAGAGGTAAACGTAAAGTGGTTAAAACACTGACCCAGGAACCAGCGTAGGGCACAAGAACCCAGAGTAGGTTATAAGGATTCAGTATAAGGTGTTCTTCCCATCCTTTACTTGTCATTATCTCTTTTAGGATTGTCTTTCACTATCTGTTCACATCAGAAAGCCCCAAGCACAATGGTGTTCCTCTGGTAGCCTCTTAACGCCTATATAAATACTAAAAGGCTTCAAGTCTTCTTGTAGATCCAAATCAGAAATATATCATCAAAAGTTGTAAGAAAAACCTGTCCTGACATGAATGTTTCCTGGAGAAAGAAATTAGGATGTCACTTCAGTTTCTTTCATCAATGCCAAATTCCCTTGCACTAAATTCATAACTTACGATGTGTTGTTTCAAGACAGTGTGAATAATGAGATGAAGATGTTAGATATAAATGGATGCCTAGTATTTATTTTTATCCTCAAAAGAAGTAATAGTCATCTCTTTCAAAGATAAATTAGAATGACTGACCATCTGTTGAGAACATTGTAATTGACTCATGTAATGAAAGATGTAGTGAGGGGAAGAATTCAACAGTGATGAAAGGAGGTAGAGCCTATCTTGCAAACATGGAACCAGTAGAAGAAACACAGAGTCAAAATATTATTTAGACTACTCTGATGAGGCTTGTAACTCAACCTGTAAATTTAAAAGATGCTGTGCACCAATTATTTTGATTTAATGAAGAAATTCAATTTTAGGAAGAAATTTTTTACTGAGAGTATGGTAAGACACGGGAACAGATTGCCTAGAGAATTTTTAGATGCTCCATCTCTGGAATTGTTCAAGGCTGTGATGGATGGTGCTTTGAGCAACCCTAGTCAAAGGTGTCCCTGTCCATGGCAGAGAGTTTGGAACTACATGATCTTTTATGTCCCTTCCAACCCAAACCATTCTATGATCTTCTACTGCTTTTGAATTGAAACATCTAAGTGATAAAGATGTAAACTCCATGCACTGCTGGTTGTGGAAGGATTTAATCCATGTTTTATTAATATTCCCACACCCTCTCCGCCTTAACCAAGCTGGACTTTTCACAGTAAAATCAATGGATGTTTCTACCCTCTAACAGTGACTCACTTCCTGGAGTGAAGTATTTGGAGATAATACCTGTGGTTGGCATTTCACTTTAAGAATCCTTTTTTCTTCTTTAAGAACAACAAGTGTTTAAGTTTGTACTACTGGCCAAAGAAAAGGGCAGGGCAAAACCACATAACAGAATACTTTATCTGGTCTGTCTATGAGTGTTGTCTCGTAATCTTGATTCATAAAAATGTTATAAAATCCATCAAAATCTTTGGAGGTCAATTAGATTCACCTCTGCTATATGTGAAGAGTCTTTCTGGTTAATATTGTCCAATGGAAGATATATTCCTGCTCCTCACTTCTCTGCATTAAGAGGAATGTTCTTTAGTTTGGGTTTTTTTTAGTACTTAGACTAAATGTTTTGGTGCTTTTACCAGTGATTCCAAACCTCAGACATTAAAAGCTCCAGAGCCAGCAGTGTAGAATGCATTGATTCAAAGCAGTTTCTTTTCAAATAATTATTAACTCTGAGCAAATGTTAATAACAGGAATTGAAAGCTCTTTTTCATCTTCCCACCTCCCTATCTCTCAGGATAATAACTGGCTGCATCAGTTCCCAGGTACCATGTCTTGTATTTGACTAAAATATTGTAAGATCTTTTAATCCTTTGGATATTCAAGCTCCCTCCCAAAGTTATTACAACATGCAAATACCAGACTGATTTTCCTGTTACACCACAACTTGCATTTCAGATCAACTCTCACCTGATCTCATGAGTTAATTAAAGGGTGGGAAGCGAACAGATTATTTTCATTCATTATGAATTCCTATTCAATAATTCCTGACTGAGCTTGGGGTGACTGAAAACTGCTACAACTTTGAAAGTTACCATGCTGTGTGCCATTTGAAGGTAAAGCCTCCAAGATCCCTCAAGGCAAAGTTTATAGGATTGATCTGATTATATCTCATTAAAAAAAAATCCTTCATCCAGAATGTTGTCTAACAACATAGATGGGGAGACTTGCAGGAGCATCCTTACTGTCTTCCTGACCACACAAAGTATTATTTTTCCAAAATAAAGGTGTGAAAACAGAGGTCCTGAACCTAGGATCTGGGAAGTATTCCTGTATCCCATAGTTTAGATGTAAGCTCTCTAAGCCACTTTGACATGTAATAGCAAACCCAGCAGTGACTCATCAGCTCTAACCAGAATTGTGTGATTTGGAATAAGAAATAAAGGTCAGTGTTACTCCTGTTCCTCATATTTATATTAAGAGTGTATACGATACCTGTACAGGGACAGTGAGGTCATCAATGAGATGCAAAATCTGGCATGAAAGGCATGAATCTTCACCACTTGACCTGAAAGAGAAAATCTACTAGATGCACTAATAGCAGGCTTTTCTAATTCACTAGGCCAGCCTCTGGAAACAAAAAAAAAAATCACATGCACTGAACCAAGAAAAAAATCACACAAGCTCTGCTGAGGCATTCACACTGGGCCCTGAAGACTCACAGGTTTTGTGCTGAAGATTCAGCTTTAATGTAGAATTGACTGTGCCTGCTCTGAGGGACAAAATTTGGACCTTATGGTTCCTTCAATGTTTAGAAGCTTTAAGACATAATTGCTCTTCCTGGTCAGAAAAACATCCCACAGGAACTGTACATTCTGCCTTTCACAAGGTGAAATAGATGAGATTTTCAGAACTTATATGAAGAACAACAGCAGGTGCTCTGCTCCTACATCATCCCTCAGCATTTTTCTCATCCTAGGACTGAATCTATTCCAAGTCACAGATCACTATTTTGGCAGAAGTACTGTGCCCACTATGCCAGAACGCAGAGTTCCACTGGAACCTGTGGAGTCTATTTGCAGAAATGCCAATGAAGACACAGAAACAGGTAATTCTTGATCAACACAGGTGAGCCTCTGAAGATTTCTCTCCACAAAACTCCAGTGTTGACCACTTACCCAATTAACCAGAAAGAGCTAACATAGTGTCTTCTCTGAAGAAGTTAGAGAATGCAAAAATAGCTGTTACCTTCTTTCTCAAGTTTCACATCTGCTCAACTTAATGTGCTTGGAGGAACACACTTTATTCTCTCGGTGGGTCTTACGATCTTATTACACACTGAGCTATAACTTCCAAGTACTGCACAGGCAGGAACCTCTGCTTCAGCAATCAAACCCTTGTTTTTATTCCCATAGCACATATTTTTTGTCTGTAAAGGGAACACAAGGTAAGATCAGACACTAATCCTGCAAGTTAAGACTTGAATTCCATGCTACACTTTGCCAGGAGTTTACCTTATAAAATTTATGCTCATTCCTTAGCCACTCTCGTCACTACTCTTAAGCCAGCTTCTGTGTCACAAAGCTGACAGCAAGCCTGCCCAGCACTCTAAGCCCACACAAACAGACTATGAATAACTAGGAAAATGACACTTTGAGTTCACTATATGTTGGTCAAAGCTATTTAGCTCCCACCATCTCTATCTATGGCAAAGGACAGATTTAAACAGACATAAGCAGTTTTATTTTCTAGTATAATTTAACTTATGACACATTAACATGGGCTTTACATGTGTGTGTCCCTTCCTCAGCATGAGTAATTCCATCAGTGACACAGAGAAAGGGAAGATGTCCACATGCAACCAACCACTTCTTACTTAAGAGTCATGCATATCTGATATTTTAGGAAGTCAACTGATTTTACATCCTTATTCTGGAAAAGATGAGTCTGTGTTTATCACTGCCATAAGTAATGTGCTGCTTTTTAGTCTGAATCCTATTTATGAAAGCATGAAAACAGAGACACACATAAAGGAAGATTAGAAGCTCACATTTAAGTTATCTGAAGGCCTTATTGCAACCAATAAAAATCCAGGAAACTGATAACTTAGAGCTGACACTCCATGTGTCGTGTTCTGCCAGGTTTTATTTTGTGTGTGTGTGTACATGTGTATGGGAGTGTCACTTTTCCTTTCTGGGCTTCTTTAATGTTAATTTTAAAAATGGACTCATATGCTGGAACAAAACTGAGAGATAAGAACATAAACACAGACTGACAGGGTCCTTATAAACAATAAAGGTAACACCAGCAGGCACCATGGGCTGTAATTATCTTGACACGGTGCTGTGCATCTGTCTCCTGGGGTTACTTAACATAACCTTTTCACCACAGTGCTAAAGGCTTTCTCTTGCACTTTCCTACTCTATTGGCATGATGCCATCAAGCCTCCACCTTCCCCCACTTTGGGTAATGTGGCTATCTCAAAATCTGCGTTGCAGACCACAGGAGACCACAGAGGATTATTTTGCGCATTGGGAGATAGAGACAGCATGGAACAGTCTTTATTACTTCCAGCAAAAATCTCAACCCAAAGGGCTCAGAATGCTTCGCAAATACTCAAATACACAAAAAATTAAGCATCATAGGAGCCTCTAAAAATAAAGGGACTATTTTTTACAGATCCACAGAGCTTCCATATCAATATAATTCCTCCCCCAAAAGAAGGTTATGGTCCACAGGGAAGACAGAGACCCTTCCAGGCGTGAAGGAGCTGTGATAGCAGTGATAAACCCCTGCATTGCCTCCTCTGGCAAGAGGTCTCCCTTTCTAAGCAGCTTGAATGAGGGCTTACGAACATCGTCCGTGGTAAAACAGACAGCAAACAATGAAGAAATTACTGCATAAGAAAACTGTCAGTACCGAGGGTGATACAGCCTCCTTGCACTGACCCTCTTTTTGTGTCTTGTTAAGCACTTGAAGTCAGCCTGCCTGGAAATCTGTGGATAGGAAGAACTTAACTAAAGCATAGATTTCAGACTGAATAAAGCAGAAAAGGATTGACAAACTTGAAGTGATTAAATGTCTCTGCTTATTCTTTCTTATTCTTTTACCGGTCTGCTGATCTTTTTCTGATATTTTCAGGTTTAGAGTTGAAAACAAGGTGGGACTTGTTTGTTTCACAAATGCTGTGCAGCAAGAGCAAGCAAGGATTGATCTGCAAATTTAGCTTATGCTTTCCTTCCTTTTTCTCCAAACACGTTGATTGTATATGTGATTATGTTTCATTACAAAGTAATTTAATTTATAATCTCTGGCCATCTCTAGGATTCTTTCAGTCTCGCTTCTCTTTCACTTATTGGTCTTCACTTGAATGATGTGGATTTGAAATGTTATTCTCCAGATAATCTAGTTTGCATGCTATTTTCTGCCCATGTTTTAACCTGTAGATCCTTTTTTATTATAAAGGAGACCTGACTGGCATTTATAATATTTTCCAATGCATTTTCACATATTAATTAAGAAGTGAGGGATTTCTTTTCACTTTTTCTAGGCAGCACAGAGGTGGCCTTGGAATTAGATATGATGAATGACACAGAGGTGTATGACTTCAGGAAGCCAAAGGTGCCAGTAACAAAGATACTGTTATCAGATAATACTCCTTCTACATCTGTAAATATCTGTGTCTTCTTTCATTTTCCAAAAGCAGCACCCAATTTACAAAGAAGCCTGTGATTCTTTAAATGTGCTTATGTGCATTAATGTTAGCACTCTTCACAAAGTGTTTAAAATCTTTTCATCCTTCTCATGGCTTTCCAGAAGCCTGGCCCAGGATACCTGGAAATGATCAGTATTTTTTGGATCCTGAATCCCAGAGACTGTTTAAAGGCATGGCAATTGTCTTACAGTCCATCTGGTAGCCTTACTCATTCATTGTGCTATGGGAAGCAAGAAAACTAAGTGCCTGAAGTCCTGCCAGAGAACCTAATAAATCTAGCTCTGGCTCTTATGATGTTATAGTGGGATGAGCAACATCCAGAGAAAGAGATGCAGGTAATCTCTGTGCAGGGGATATATTCAGTCTAGCAGCTACTTCATAGAGCTTGATGGAGCTTGGGTGTAAAGGATGCATAAATGACTAATGCACACAAACATCTTCAAAAATGCAAAACTGACTCTTCAACATGAGTTTCCACTGTTACCTATAGGTAAATAACAAGCCAACCAAATAAATAAATAAATAAATAAATAAATAAATAAAAGCAATGCAAAAGAGACTTGCAGAATAAAATCTACTCCTGATTAAAAAGAAAGGGATAAAAATACCTTTATGCGTGCTTTTCAGGATTGCAAGAGGTAATTGAAAAACAAATCCATAGAACTTTTTAATAATTCAAAGAGTGAAGTGGCTGAGTGATTTCAGTAATGTATTTTCAATTTCCCTTTCTCTGTTTGGGCATTATCCAAGGATAATCACCATTTTCTTGAGTATGTTGTTCATTTAAAATTACTGCTCCATTATGTTCCTTGCATGTATCCTATATCACGTATTTGTTCTTGCACTGAATGAATACCAGTGTTGGAATCAACATTTATCTCATTAATGTTTATTTAATTAATACTGTCTTCAGAAATATCTCATCTTCTCAGCTACATATTTTTAAGAGGAAAGCAATTCCGAATGGACTTGCTGATCAAACTCACTTGAAATATTATTTTATTTTACTGGAATTCACTTTTTTTTTCAGAGTTTTCAAAAGTATTTTATTGCACTAAAAGAAGTAAGCAGTGCAACTATTATTTCACAGGTGAAACATTGATGTTAAGTTATGACACTGAAATTGGCATTATTCAGTGATATTGAATGCTTGTTAGTCTAGCATATACTCTATGCTGTAGTGTTCCCTGTACTTAAAGATGGTTACGAGCAATGCCTATACAAATTTGTGAAAATCCCTGAAATCACCTCAGGTATGTTACAAAACCAGTCAGGGTGAATTATTGTTTCTTTACCCTCTATCTGTAGTCCAGGAACAGAAATGTGGTTGCAACAGGGTGGCTTATTTCTTTCAGTTCAACCCTTTTAGCATCTTCCTTGCTAACTGTGTCTTGTCATTTCATCATTGTCACTGGTGCTTTTTTACTGCATAAATCTGATCTGAGTGGTACTTTACATCAAGTGGCCTCTCTATGCTGTGACAGAGCTGTGGCTGAGAATTCTTATTTGTGACAATCTTTCAGAGTGTGTCCTTGTTCATACCTGAAACAAAAATAAATCCTTTCGTAAATCAGTGGTTATTGTTAGCTTTTTAAAAACAGGGCAGTTGCAGCAAAGTTTCTAGTTCCAAACAGAAAGCTTCAGGTCTGATGTGAGAAAAGTGGCCAAAATGTCCAGAGATGGGTCACTTCGTTGTTAACACACCCCAGTGAGGATGAGACCAGTTCCAGATCTTCTTTCTGATTAAAAGCAACACTAAATCTAGCCAATATTTGAAACTGAGTCCCTTGTTTCTTATATTTTTAGCTGCCAGATGCAGACCAGGAATTTCGGTTTTTAATTAGAATTATTTGATTGAAGTTTATTCAAGAGAAAGCAGAAGATGAGGCCAACCAGACCCTCTACTCAAGCAGAGTACTCAGGAACTATGATATTTCAGTTTCCATTCCCTAACTAAAGAAAGATGTACGGCATTTTCTACAAGATTCTGGAGGACTCATATGTTTGGGAGCTCTGTAAAACGCAGACAAAATCTACTTGTTGTTTTTAGAGTGATGGATCTGGATCGGACAGGATGAAAATTCATTATTGTCAGAGGTCTTGCGTAAAGACTTGAACGCTTCTCTTTTTCTTGCTCACTCTTTTTATCTCCTAAAACAGGGCAAAAGATCTTGCTATTTGGCTTCACGATGGAAATGAAACTTCAGAAATAGCTGGAAAAGGGAAGAGAACTTCCACTGTAGGTCACTCTATGGATCTTCTTTTACTGAAAACAAAAGCAGAAAGCTCAAAAGAGACATGTTTACCCTTTTGGCACTAGTATAATGTGTGCTTTGGGGCTAGCAAAGAACACTGTCTTCTTTCAGAGATCAGGTTTGAGTTCTGGCATAAATCATCCAAATTACCTAAGGACGAATTAATGACTGGATTTTGTTTATTTTGTTTTCTTTTGTTTCATTTTCTCTCTAAAGTGAATAGTAATGTGGATGTGTTGAAAGCAAAATTCTACTTTCTCCTTATTGCTTCAATACTTCTCCCTCTCCTGGCCTTCTCTCACCTTTCTTTTTTATTCTGTGAGCACCAGCCATTGAAAGAGCTGCTTTCTGTCTGGGGAGAACCATTCCAAGCATCAACTTCTCTGCACAGCTGTGTGGTCAGAGATGCAAGATGGTTCATAAATCCCCAAAGCAGATAGATGCAGGCTATTGCTCAAGTACAAAGTCCTGTGAAAAACAGCATGTGGCAGAGCAGTCACAGAAAGCCACAAATAGGACCCAGAGGATCTGCAGCATAACAAGTTCAAGTGAAAAAGGTCATTCTGATTCAAGCAAGATGCATAAACCTCTCTTACAAGGTAACAAGCCATACTTTTGAGACTCCTGGGGTTTCATGATTTGGCTGGAGTTTCATTATGATTTGACTGATGATGGTCAGAAAGGTTTCCAAAAAATCAACTTCAGTCAGAAAAAAGACAGTCCATTGAAAGTGAAGTGTCTTGCAGAAATATGCCAATTTGAACAAATCTACCAGCAAAACTCACCAGTTCTCTGCCTCTTCTCTTCTTCACTCATCCACCCAGCTGCTGAGATGCTCCCTGAAGGACTGCAGCACAGCTCAGATCTCCATGGCTTTTAAACTTCTAGGATAGCTGCCTCCCAGAAACGTTGCACACCTTTTATTGTACAGGGTTACCAGTCTTGCTGCCACCATGTTTAGAGCCCTGGGGATGGGCTCCTGGTCACCCTGCAAGCCACCACCCAGAATGAAGTACAGGGAACTCACGTGGCCCTGGCTGTGTTACCACTGCAGCTTGGGCAGCCAATTACTCTGAAGGTACAGTAGTCATCTACCTCTGTAACTTTATAGCTGAGCACCACGAAGTTGGCCAGAAATAGCCCTACTTTGAGTCAGTAGGTTTCAAGAATTTGGAGAAGCAGATTTTTTTTTTTTAGGAATATCAATTTACAGCATTTCTGAAATTAGGTACACTGGAATTTGATTTTAACAAACAGCTTTAAATTTTGGTCTCTCTTTCTGAAGATGAAAATGTTTCAGCTAATGCAAAATTTGCGAAGAACAGGAATGTAGTTTTCTGACCTACTGTAATTTTTTATAAAGGGATAGCTCCATAGGTTGTAGAAATAGTGCGTTATTTACTGCCCTGTTGCTACATTTCAGCCCAGTGCCAGTTGCTAAGAGAATAAAAACTCCTATTAACCTTACAAGGAATGAATGAATGCAAATAAACACTTTTTCTACAAACAGAGGACCTTGTTCTTTTCCCATTACATCAGTAAGATTGTCCCCAGCCATTGACTACACAAGATGAAGATGTGACTTGCATCCATACCTAGAGAAATACAGTGGTCATAACAGGAATTTCAAGAAGGGAAAAGTGGTAGCTTTTACTCATAAAATCTATTATCTGCTTCAACAAGCCTCATGCAGTAAGTGTTGAAAACGGACAGAAAACATGATCTTCAACCCTGACATAGATCACTTACCCTCCTTAACACTGTATGCTTCACAGCTGCCTCTGCATCATACATCTCGCAAAGTGTATGTTTCCAATGGGATAGTAAGACAAAGAGCAGTCCAGTGTTCACAGGAAGTCTTTTAGAATTATTTGGAAAGTGTCTGAACTAGACCAAGCACCTGGAGAGATTCTGATTCCATTTCTGGCTATATTGCATTATTTTACTTTACTTTTGTAAGTACTCATCCTTGAGGAAAAGGCATACTGATTCTACAGCAATGCACTTATATCCCCACTGAATCTCTTTACTTCCTCCACCAACAGTCAGTCCCCAAAGCCTGAGTCATTCACTATGCCTGAATTTCAGATTTAGGTTTCAGAACATGGAATAGTGTGGGAGCCATTTACAAGTACTGAGGGAACACAGTGTAGGTATTGATTATCCATTATTGTTCTCTAACATTATGCTGGATTTAAATCATGGACAGAGAAATGAGTTTGACTGAAGTAAGATTTCTTGCTTTTTCCTTTTATGTTTTTCCTAGCTAGCAAAGCTTTGCTCCCCAAATTACTTTGCACTAAGTTACTTTGCATTAGCTCTTTCCCCCACAGTCTTTCATTGCACTCAACTTCAGCACAGTTTCAATATTTTCAGGTTTAATTTGCAAATATACAGAGAGAAACTCTGCCAGGAAGAACTGCATTAGGCTAAAGATGCATTAAAAACCCACATGAAAATAATCTGTCAAAAAATGCTTAAAACATCTATGACATTTTTGTCAACATTTTGAATTGCTGTCTCCAGAAGGGATTACATCTTTCCAGGAGATATAATTATTTTTTTACCAGATAAACATCTCACATTTGGAGAAGCTAAATTTAAGTACACCATCCACACAGTATTTGTAGAGAGGTTCTTTCTATCCCTGGAAACTCTTTAGACCTAGGGTGTGGTTCTAAATGCCACAGCTTGGACTTCCACTCACCTGAAAACTCTCACCATCATTATTCACCATTTTATAACTGATAGGCAACATCTCTGTTTAATTTCTAGGCACATTATTATTATTATTATCTTGGAACTTGGAACCTTCCCAATTTTGTCACTCGTGAGAGATGTCACAGGATATTACAACAGTCATTCATTGATAACTACCATTCAAATGTTCAACAGCAACAAATCCCATTATGGCAATGTGTAGGAAATCCAGCTTCTGCCTATGAGTACAGTCTGTATGAGTGACAAACCAAATCAGAAACTTCAGTTGTGAATTCCATGCGTAAAAACATCTGTGAAATAAAGCAAGCAGCTCCTTCCCACAAACAGAATACAAATATTTCACCAGCAATTCAGAGGGATATTTAAATAAAATTTACATTGCCACGGAGCAGTAAACATGATGGTGAGATACATATATTAAATGCATGGTCTTAATGCCAGAAGTTTCAATGTTTATTAATTTCTCATATGGTCATACGGTAGAATACTATATAATTTCTTCTTCTACCTTGTCACTAAAGATGTCCTAATGGAATTGACCTGTTTGGTCAGGTGGCAAAATGTTAATTAGTTTTCAGAAAAGATTAATCCATTGAATTCTAAGCAAGTGAATTTATGCCAGGGAGCCGAAAAAGTTCACTGTGATATGCTTTGAATTAGCAAGACATGTCTTTGGAAAAAGCCACAAAATAACAATTTCCTGGGTGCACTATTCCACATGTGCCCTGGTAGTTAAAAGCTTAAAATACAAGAACAAATCACAGGGAGAAAAGAATGAAATGCTACTGTTTTGCTGCAATTTGAGAAGAATACACATTTGTAGATCTAATTTTAACCAAAATCTAATCCAACAGCTTTCCTAAACTACTAGTCTCTGTCACAGTTGTGTTTCTATAGACCATAGTTTAAAAGAAATTAACACCAATCTGACTTACAGAAAGGGGCTACAAAGATGAAATTAAAAAAAGTGAAAAAAAGGAAAAAAAGTAGATAGCAATGAATATAACTCAGATATTAGCAATTACAGAAAAGTGATAGGGGAGGAAAAGGATATCAAGGGAATAATTTCTAGATGGAGAAACTTAGCAGATCAGAAAGAGCTTTTAACAATAAAAAGAACATGAATGTAGCCCTGGCTTATTCTTACCCAATAAAAGTAAGACCATTGAAAATAAGATGAAAGGGACATATGCATTCAATAGATATTTCTGCTCTTTGCTTGGAAAAAACAGGTAATGTTCTCAGCAGCTGGTGGTCTTTCAGTACCTTCCTTTCTGCCAGCACTGCAAGAGAATATAGAGAGCTACTACACTAAATATATTTAAATCAGCACACCTATATAGTTGTTATGCACAGGATTTTAAAACTAAGAAGTTATCTCTTTGTCAATTTTTGATGAATCCTAGAAAACTGACAGATTTAGAGAGGATACTTAAACAAAATGACGCATTTTGTTCATCAAAACTTAAAAAAAATTAAATGCTCCTAAGCACAGTAAATAAGATGTATTTCAATTTGATTTCAAAAGGTATGATATGACACGGAACTTTTGGAATTAAATTATTGCTATAAAAAATCAAGACGGAATCTACTACAGTAATTAAGAATTGGCAAGCTCTCTTGTAGAAAACTGAGAGAGACATTTAAGAAATAAATGGTGGAAAAGTCTTATGAAGTATTTAAGGCTAAGAAATTCAAAGGTTAAGAAATTGCCATAGGGTTTTGCACAAAAACAGATGATCAAATAGGGAGTTAAACTTTCAAAACATCTGGGAAATAAACAATTAACTCCAGAAATCCACACGGCCTCTTACAGGCAGAAGATCAGGTGAAATAATCATAATATCCTTTCATTTCTTGCAATTTATTTATCTATTAATTAGGCCTATGTAAGTGGGGATTTGATTGCTCCAAGGCACTGAGCTGAAAGCTTAATTTACCTGGTCTGCACGGATTTATTGTACCAGCTGTACATGAAATTGCACTTTGAGTTTTAAATATATGTTAGTGACCCAGCAGTCAGGTCAGAAAAAGACAGAGAAGTAATAAAAAAGCCATGACACAGACACTTATGCAAGTATGAGTCAGAATTTATGCCAGCTGAGCATCTGCCACTCTGTTCAAGCCTGTATTGGCCAATATCTTCTGTTGTCATTAATATGATAGAGGTTGTAACATTATTAAGAATGGCTTCTGCAAGTCTGAAGTGCTCTCTAATGTTTATCTAAGTCTTTTGGACCACGTTATAGCCCTGGTGTGGCTGCAGAAAGTAGTGATGTTCATTGAAATGGTTATGTTCATTAAAACATCATCAGTTTAGCAGCTATGGCTCAAATATGTATGATGGCACTGGGAATACGTATTTAATCTAACCATTCAGTAAGAAGGAAAGAAACAACGGATAAGGTTTTTCTTCTAGAGGATAAAGAACACAAAGAGCAATTCAACATTTTTTTTACTATTTTTTAAAAAACTAGTTAGCATTTATATTACTATTTGTGACCATCTAATTTGTAAGGGCTACTCAGTCAGCCACAGTAAGAAATGCCACAGTAAGAAATGGTTCCCACTGCTCCTTTAAACTAAGATTATTTTAGTAAAATAAACAAGCGATAGAAGACTCTCAGTCTCCCATTGTCTTGGCAATGTGTGTTTTCCTCATTGCATCTCTACAAATGCTTTAAAAAATTGCCAAGTAAACAGTTAATGGCCAATAAAAATATACAATAGAGCTTGCTCTTCTATACTTTTTCTTCTCCTTGCCATTTTCTTTTTTCTGCTTCCCAAAAATGAAATACAGACCAATTTACGTGATGAAATGCCATGTGACCATTCACACTGCTAAATCTGCTCAAGGCTGAAAGCAACCAAAACTAAAATCCTAATGACTGCCTTTCCTACCAAAAACATGTTTGTCTTACTTTCAGATTGACACAGACCTACAGATAATGCTTATCTATCCATGACGGTGATGCTAGCAAGGATGACCAGGTGGAGAGTGCCTGGATGGCAGGAACCTGGCTGTGCTTGTAAGGTTTCTTTCATTGGAGAAGGAATCCAGTCTACAAAGAAGATGGCTTTCAATACTCCCTTTTCTGGGAAAAGTGAAGTAAAGTAGACTCAAGAGTTGCCCCTCTTTATCTTTTCCTATTAGACCTCACCTCTGACTTGGGCTCTTTCTGGAAGGAAAGGATAAGCCCCAACTTCTGTCCATGAGGTTCCTAAGACTTCAGTTTGTCCTTAGGGTGCAGAGGAAAGCTGCAAGTCGCTTCCTTTTCCTCTTGAAGCAACGCAACTGGCTGTATCATTCCTGGCTCAGATCCATGTGTTTACAAGTAAAGTAAGGCAGTATCTCCTCCAGATGCAGCACCTCAAACTGAGCACAGACCTCCCATCAAACATTCACTGGTGCATACTACAGCTACTACTTCTTCTTCAGCTCATTTTATTTGAGAGGGGTTCAATCCACCACTGCCCCTTACATAAAGATGAATTTACCCTCGCACTCTATTAAAGTCATGGTTGGATTTTCTGTGGTCCTTCTGCAAAGATTTATCATTCTATAGTCAAGCCTTTTTCTGAAATTGTCATAATATCAGATGAAAATAAAAAGGAAAATATTCCAATCATATAGAACAGATCAGGACGGATTTAACCACAATCAGTTTGTTGAAGGTAAACAGCATGCTAGAATGTGTAGAATTTAGCCCACTTCTCATTCATCATTAGTCCTAGATTCTATGTTTTGAATTCACAGACATATCTTAATTTGATATTAAAAATCTATTTGGAGAATATGAACACAAAATTTTGTTTTGAGGTTAACATTACTCTATTAAAGAAAAATATTCCTGACCAGATTTAAATTTTTCAAGTTTTCCAAACTGAAATAGAGAAGTACACAGTCCACATTCTCCTTGGGTAATCCTATGACTTTTCTTCCCTTTTGCATGTGGATTTATTGTCCTGTGGCAGTGACTTTTATAGGATGGTAATGTTACTGCTTTGATTTAGATGCTTTGCAAATACCACAGTCTATTAAAAGCATCAGTTCATCAAAGTCCACAGTATCAATTTACCAGGAATATCCCCATAGGATTTTTAAAAATAATTTTGTATTATGAAATCATGCTTCAAACTGAACTAACAGAAATCTAATTATAAATGGGAGCATAGTGCTAATTAAACCACCCACTCCAGCATTAAGGCCCACTTGGGGGTATTCACATTGGTAAATTGCCAATTTAGGCTAAATTGCAGGATATAATATCCAAGTATTTGCAAGCCCTACCTTTCTGCTACTTTCTCTCCTTTAGTCTGCTCCATAAAAATAAAGCATAGAAGACAAGAAATCTGAGTACCTTTCAATCATTGAAATATTTTTCTGTGAATAACCACAGCTACTGGTGTACCAAGGGTCAATCTAAAATATGAAAGTTCCCAAGCTTGACTCTTCACATGGTTAAATGCAACCTGGCATGCTCTCTAACATGCCTCGCCTGTCCCAGATCATCTTGTCTGCCTAAGACGTACCAAAGAACTAAGGAAAGCAGCTGTGTGCTAATCCATGCTCAGAGCTTTGCCATTTTCCAGGAAAGGGTCTCGTTTCAGGAGAAAGGGGTCCTCAGCACTCAGTGGTCCAAGCCACAACACTGATATGGCTCATGTAGCTTCTCAGCCTTGAGTCTTCACGATAGCCGGTAGGTTCTGCATCAGAACAGCCATGACAAACCTCTGGTCAGCCCTGTTGGATCTACAGTCTCTGATAGCACAAAAACCAAGTGCCACCTGGGCCAGGCAGCCTTGATCTTCTTTTCTGTCCTTTAGACTGAAGGTCTCCTATGAAACAAGCAACTTGTGTATGATAAAATCACCTGCTCTGCTCTCATATTTTGTCCACAGAGAGAGAGAGAGAGAGACTAAAATGAATTCTCAGAGCATTCATTTTAATGAGAAGGGAGATTATTTGATTCTCAGTAAGCCAGTACTCAGCTGAGAGATAACAAGAAAGTGACATGACGTACTCAAGGATTTGATTTCAGGGCAAGGATAGTGGTGCAAATCTTTTGCTCTGAGAAAGTTAATTAGGTCACAGATATCTTACCTCTCTGACTAGACAGAGAGAAGGATGGATGGAGAAGAGTCATGGCAATCACTCTAGTTAGTAGTGACAGCCTGAGGACTAGGAGAAAATAAGAATAAAAGGAGAAATCTTAACAGATTTTGTCTAGGACTATATATGCATTATATCTTTTATCTTTCCCAATATCAATTTATTACACCAAATTTGGCTTCTTGGTAACTCCTTGGTGTTACTATCAAACACTGACAGGAGTTTCATCTCTTCAGTGGACAGATCCGTAGTCTGGGACTTTTTCGACCCATTAGCAATGTTTCCTTCCAATAATGTACGCCTGGAGAGATCCCACGGGTAACTTTAAAAGGTTTGTTAGTGATGTACCAGTACACAGCACTGTGATTCTACGCAATAACTTACCAAATAAATGGTGTCAAGCTTGTTCACAGTTTGGCTGACAAATCCCTGAAGAGAGCCCAGGGAAAGAAGTAGCACTAGCATTTGCAGGTAGAAGCGTCCAACACACAGAGAGCAGTGGAACACTGCCTGATGAACCAGGGCTCTAAGCCAGCAAGGGGAAGGCTGTGACTGATTACTTGTCATTAAAACACCAAAGTGGTGACCAAAGCAAACATGTTTCCTGAACAGGAAAAATAATCCTGTATAAGAAGAAGAAAATTTATTCTATATATAATATTATTCTTTTATTTTCTATTAGGTGTGATAGTCATCAATTTTTCCTATGTATTTGTGTACCCTTTGTATCTCCTATACCTTTCTATATTATTAACTGCCGTAATTCATAGCAAATTTTGTCTTCCACAGAAAAAATCCAATTTCTTCTTTGGGAAGTTCTATCATTTTAAAAGATGCTATGCATTCACAGGCCTGCAATGAAAATCCTGGGTGAAAACATGAAGCAAAAATAGGCAGTAAGTAAAAACAGGCATGCCTGGACACATCTTATAAAATTAGATTTGCTTGATGCTGAGACCCAGTTCTCAGTTTCTTACAATTTTTGTGAACTTTGACAGTCAAGGCTGAAATCTGTTATCCTGAACATCTGCCCTAAGCTTTATCAGTGTCCTGGAGGAAGTGAGGAGGATGACAGTCATGAAGTTTTTAAGTGACACGAGGTTGGTGGGAACAGTTTAAATGAATGAGGTCAGGACTTCCATTTAGAGGGACGTAGAGAGTCTGGAGGAATGGCCACACAGGAAATTCAATAAGGACAAATGCAAACCTTGCAACAGGAAAGGAAAGACACCTGTAGTGGTACAAGCTGGGGACTGATGGGCTGGGGATCAGCTCTGCAGAAAACAATCTGGGTACTCAGGCAGAGAATGAGCTCGGTACGAGCCTGCAGTGTGCCTTGGCAGCAAAGAAGTGCAATAGGACCCTGGGTGGTATTAACAGCACAGCCAGGAGGTTGAGGATGCAAATTTTTTTCCTTACTTTTCAAACACTATATTGTATCTAGGCTACTGCATCCAACTTTGAGGCCCCAATACAGGACAAATACCAAGAAACTGAAGGCAGTTCACTGGGGCCACCAAGTTCAGGATGTTCAGGAGCAGGAGTGGTCATCCTGTTAGGAGATACTGAAGTGGTGGGGGCTTGTTCAGTGTGCAGAAGAGAAGACTTTGTGGGCAAGTGGCAGCAGCCTCCTATTACCTATGAGTAAGATATATAGAGACATATATAGATATATATATATGTGTATATATATATATATAAAAAACTTTTTCACAGTGGTGGATGGTGAGAAGATGACAGAAAATAGGTACAAATTTAAACAAGGGAAATCCAAATTGGATGTAAGAAAATGCTTTTTCACGATGAGGACAGCCAACCAGAGAAGAAGACATGCTCAAGATCACATTGAAAAAAATCCTGAGAAAACCAGCCTAACCTAATGGCTGACTTTCCTCAGAGCAGGAGGTTACACTAGAGATCTCCTGAAGTTCCTTCTAACCTGAATTCCATGATAAACTCTTTTTTTAAAGTCAGGAGACTTCATTCATTCCTAAGAAAATTCTGTGTTGGGGATGTTCCTTTTGCTTTTTGTGTTCCATTAAAACACATTCAAGACAGAAAACTTTGTTAACCTCTTCTCAAACTGAAGTGGTGGGAACAAATTAGAAGTTACCAAGAAAGCTACCTGAAAATGTTCTTTTCTCTTTCCACTGATTGCATAGAAAGACTAGAACTGAGATTTACCTTGCCTACCTTTGGAAGTCTAGAGTGTAGGTGTTCGTTTCTGAGCTAGTCAGCCCAGGTTCCCTTTATAGCAGAGTGTAGGAGTTAACAGCTGGTTAGTTGAGTCCTGCCTTGGATGACTACCTAGACACAGAACTTTTAGGAGATTTAAATTAAATTAGATGAATCTTATGATTAACAACAGCTATCTAGTCTGTGTTTGGTTTTTTACACATTTCCTTCCCCCAAAATGTGACCTGAGGGAAGTATTATATTATCATTTGGTTTTCTGTAAAACCATCAAATGTTTTGAACACAGGCAATACTATTTTAATCTTGGTTTGAGCCTATTATTCCTATTATACAGGTGGGGGACTGCACCATCTGCAGTAAAAAATACCCATAGACATATTTGTCTAGGGTCACTTCATCTCCAAATACGTGTCCTTATCCTTGTTGGTTAGAGTAAGTTTGATGTGACCTTACAAGTGTCCTTTACATGGCCTGAAATATAGTTTCTACAACTTTTTATTAGAACAGGGCTTGACACATAATCCACACTCTCACACTTATCACAAAATATTTCACAAACGAATGTCAGCAGGGAAGTTCTATTTATCCCCATTTAACAACAGAAAAATTCATACATTAGTTTTGATTGTGGCTTGAAGAAGGATTCAAATTGTCATGTTAATGCTCTTAAGTGAATTGGCCTCACAAGCTTTTTCTCAGCTGAGGGAAAATGTGCCTAGAATACTGGACCATGATCCTGGGGACTAAAAAATTTCCTAATAAAAAGCTAGAAATAAACTCTAGGAGGAGAACTGAATAATTATTAAAAATCTTTTTTCTTTCAGGAAAAGAATGAATCTTGAGAAAGTTTCAGGGAGAAACCAATGGGAAGTGAACAGCATGACTGCCGCTACAGTGTATGCAGTGCAAGTGAAATGGTCACAACCCACTGCATCTGGCATTTTCTCTCAAATCTCTGAGCTGGTTTCTTCTCTATCATACATCTGCATGAACAGCATGAGTCAGATCTTTGCCCTGATGCTTTTGGAACAAATGTGTCTCTGACCACACTGCTGTGAAAAGATGAATATTACAAAAATGTAAAATATAGATTTGACTCATTAAATTACAGCCTGCCGAAGTCTTCCAGTGAAGCTTGCTCAGAAAATGCTCAGAGCATTCCTGTGGCCCTCCTCTGGACTCTCTCCAATAGATCCAGGTCTTTCCTGGGCTGCAACACAATTGCTGTAAAAATTTTAAATAACAAAAAGGGGAAAAATTTAAATTTATTTCATACAAGGGATAAATGTTGTGTTGTGTAATCTTCCATTTCTTGGTCCACATAACTACTCAAGAACATCCTTTTATAGCTTAGATTCTAAGAGCTATAAAGAGTTCTTGTGCAAAACAGATACACCAGAAAAACATTTAAGCTAAAAGACTAAGACATGATCTGCAAGAAGACAATATGAACCTAAGAGATGCTTCTGAGAAATTATCAAATCATAAGCTCTGAAGAGCAAAACTGCTTAGATTTGGAAGTTCATATGCTGGAACAAACCCTTAGCCTCCCATTGTATCATTATTTTTTAATAAACAAAAAATCTTGATTAAAATCATAAATGCTGGGGAAAGCTTCAAGAGAATATGTGAAGCAAAAGTAGATTTATGTCTAGTAAGGATTCCTACAGAAAATATATCCCCAGGAGGACAGCCATGATACCAGCATCTCTGTACATACAGTAACAACTGCACGAGCAGGAAACATTCCTGTGCAATGACCCAGGAACTCAGTGAACTCTGCATACAAAAATTCTGAATTAATCCATTCACTACCAAAAAAAACCAAACCCACTCGAAACAAAAAAAACCCAAACAAACAAAAAACCCCCCACCCCTCAACAACAAAAAAGAGAATGGAGGAGGAGGGAATAAGGAAGAAAAAACTAAGGTGACTGCAGGAGGAGTAGTTTTCTAGAGGAAAAAGGAACAAAATCTGAGTGAAGAAAATAGTCCTAACTTATTCAAACTTCACTGTTGAAAGCAAGGTGCATCAAGACAGAAAAATTAGGATCTAACAAAAGGTGCCTCAGAGGGTCACAACAGGCTCTATTATTATTGTTGCTCCTCCCTTTCTATGTGTGTATTACCATTTCATGTAAGAACCCAGCCACCAACCCTAATCCCCTGTGTTAGACACAGCACAAGAATAGACCAAGAGAAGTGTCTGCTGCCCAGTGAATGCTGGGTTTAGTCCAGAGCTCAGGCTCCATGCATCCAGGCCTGAGTGTGTCACGTCTTCCATCCTCTCACTGCATCCATCCTTTCTATGCTACTTTTATTTCTGTAGAAAGCTGTTCTAGTGAAAGTATCCATTTTTTAATACCTTAACAAAATGTCTATTCTGGGAAACTGACAGACGTCAGTGTTCTGAGGCCATATGTTCATTGGGATTCTGATACTTCAAGCTGCAGGTATATGTTTAAGATTATTTCAAGTTTCTTCATGAATACAAGACATCTAAGTCATTATCTGGACTTTTATTACTTCTTACAGGATGCTTATAATATGATAAAAGAGAAACACAATTAACATGGAGGAAAATATAGTCCTATAAATTACCAGGAGAGTCAGAACTATGTACAGTACTAGAAACTACTCAACTTCATTTGCAGACTGACTATTTCAACTTGATGTACAGGGCCAGTCAGCACAGCAACTGTTTACAAGGTTTTTGTTTGTCCATTTTTATCAGTTACTTCCTGGAAACTGAGACAATGCAGCAAGTAACTCTGTAACTTATTTCATGTTTAAAGGAGTTGTCTGTTTCACAGCTCCACATGTCTGATGGAGATTTCAAGTGAGTGTAAGTGCAATTTGAACCTCTTTAGAATACAAGGACTATCACATGTTCCTCAAGCCCTCAAGAGCATGGCTTTGCTAAGCATTCTCCCGTTACATCTTTCCATCTCAGCACCACAGTTTAAAGACTTCCTGAGCCAGAGGTTGTAACCCAACCTTTGTGCTGAATAGCTCCCAAACTCTTTGAGGGCTCTCTGCAGTGTAAATTTTCCAAGCAATGTAAAAAGAAAAAACTAAAAAAAAGCAAAAAAAGCAAAAAACAAGTAAGAATCACATCAGCCGTCTTTCAAGCAATACAGGATGTCCAGAAACCTGCAAGGTGATGGTGAAGGATGCTTGGAGTGGTTCTTGTTCATTCCTACTTATACTCTGCAGTGGAGGCACAGCATAGCTGTAAAGGCATCTGCAGCTATTTACCAGGCTCTGGCAGGAGATGGTCTCACTTTCAGTTCATCATAGGCTCAAGGTGTGATACAGACTCCCCCACACAAATTCAAAACTCAGTCCCTGCGGAATTCCAGAAGCTCAAAAAGGAGTGGGTGTGTATGCACGTGTAGAGGTACCTTTCTTTCCTGCGTAGCATGTAGAATCTTTTAAATCAGAATTAACTGTATTAATGCTGAAGGGAGACATTTTTTCAAACTGCTGTAAACATGCAATATTTACTAGTTGGCAGTCAGGAAAATATGCTTTTTAGAGATAATAGATGTAAAGAGTTTGTAGGAATGAGCCAGTATGTAGACAGTGAACAGAGACACATAGAAAGGAAAAGCATTCTCAAAGGATGTTTTGTGTTCTTTGGAAAACCCTCATTCATATGCACTCTATTTTCCCAATACAGTGTAGAAGGAAAATCACTAGATCCAGGACCTGAACCTCTGTACTCTCATAAATCGCTCAGATTTATGTCTGTGCAATTAACTGTGGTTGCTTTGAGGCTCAGCAAATATTTAATTCAAAGTGCAGTTTTTCCATACATGTGGAGACATACAGAAATGTTCATGTTTCTAAATGGACACAGAAAGAGATGAGCACAAAGTAATAGTCAGTAATCCATTCCTAAAGGCCAGGATGTGAGTTTAGGAGCCTAATTTTAATCAAAGAATTCTGTAATTTAAACACTGCAGGTAGGCATGGGACTTCAGTATTTCATCAATTAGGGATGTTTCTCTTACCTGATCCAGCTGAAGATTACAAAGCCCCTTGGAATGGCAGCTCCTTTCACTGTCCAAGAACTCTGATTCCCTCAGATGAACTCTACATCCAAAGAACCCAAGAGATTTGGGTTGGGTTTTAGGGGTTTTTTGGATGGGTCTTTTTTTGGGGTTTTGTTTGATTGGTTGGGATTTGGATTTTGGCTTGTGGTTTGTTGTTTGTTTTTTTGTTTTGTTTTGTTTTGTTGTTGTTGTTGTTGTTGTTGTTGTTGTTGTTGCTAGTTTTTTTTTTTATATAAGCACTCTGTTCGAACATACATGTTCTTGACACTTAAAAAAGTCCAGTTTGTCTAAAAATCTGCTAAATGGAATATCCTCAGCCATGAGAAGTATTTCCCACCAAACACTGCTATTATGTACTGTTACCATATATGAGCACTTGTTTGCTAAACTGAAATGGAGCTTTAATTTGACAGACTTTGGTTGGCGTGAGGGGAGTGGAGGGTGGTGAACAAATGATGGAACAAGGAGAATGTAGAAGTTAATCATTTTTTTCTGTTCTTGCAGATGTGTTTCTTCATTTAGTCATTACTTTTTGCATATGCATGTGTATGTGTAATGTAGGTTTCATTGCTTATGTAAGTTTCTGGTTAATATACTTTAAAGGCTTCATGAAGAACATCATGGTCTGAATTATTTATCACCACAGGAGCTTTTAAGGCACTTATCACCCCAATATCTGGATGCACTTTTTATAGATTGTATTACGTCATTAATAGCTAAAAAGAGAAAGGAAAAAATACACCATCCTGCTCTGCAGTATCCCAGTGCCTTTGCAGCTGAAAGGCAAAGGGGGTGCTTTTGGCCAGCCAGCTTGAAAAGCAGAAGTTCATTGCTTCAGAGCAGCCTACAAAGGTACAATTAAAGTCCTTGAGTACTCCCAAATATACTCTAAAGTATTTCTGATAGAAGCTAATTGCAGAGATAGACGTCTTTTCCAGAATGTCCTCCCTCCTTATCTTAGAACCCTGGTCCCATAGATCTTATGAGTAAGACCTTATATATGAGTAGATACATAATCAGGATAACTGAATCCCATTCCTTGGCCATCAAATTGATGAGAATGGTAGAGCTCCTAATAGCTGTGTCTCTGTTCTTTTGAGACCTGCTGCCCAGCTCCAGGCTGTGACTGGAATATGTGGATGTTATGGGTGGAATATGGAACAGGCTTTTTGCATGATGTTATCTTCTGGTGTTGGATTAAGAGCTATTTTAACTTTATTTCACCAGGATCTCAGCTAAGCTGAACTATTTTTCATCTGCTCCAGGCTAAAAGGAAGCATAGAAGCAATTACTGCAGCAGTTGATATACAATAACTTGTTAGCTATGTTACTTTGTTCATACATCTAAACTATTGGACAACTCTAGCACCAAGCAAGATACCTTGAGGTAATTCTCAACTAACATCAGTTAAAACCGCAAGTGTCTTGCAGGTCAGTGCTTCTAAACGATAAGCAAGATTTTTTTAAAACTTCAGAGAAATCAGTGTTTAAGGGGCAAGCAGAGAAGGGTTAAAATCTCACATCATCTTATGCAAAATGGATGTGCTCTCCTGTCCTATCTGGTTCTAAATTTTGGCAACAGATTGCCAAAGCCACTGCTGAGCAGACTTTCAAGTTTTTTAGAGCATCAGCAGTCAGACTGTTCAATACAGCACTTCCCCTGCATCTCTCCCATCTTATATTCTGGATTTATTATTCACATCATGAAGCTTCCCTGGCAACATGCTGGACTTGCTGCTGCTTCTGGTGCTGCATTTCACTCATGTTTTTTTCTTTATTTCCTTCTTGCTTGCTTGCTTGCTTTCTACTTTATGCGGGTTTTTCTCAATGTGTTTCTTTAGAAAAAAAAAGTTTTCACTAGTTTTATTTTGTAGGTAATCTTGTCAATAAAACAGTACAGCAAAGCATTACCCCAGCTACACTGAATTAGCCTGTAAAAATTCACCCTTCTCATATGTTATGATCCCATTACTAAGGTTCTTTAGAAACTATTCTGCCCGAATTAAGGCGCAAACGAGACCACATGCCAGTGACAATAATATAGGTTTTATTTGATAGCAAATATGAGAGAGAGAGAGAGAGAAAGAAAGAAATAGAAAATAGGTGGGGGGGACAGAAAGAGAGTGACTAGGACAGAATAAGGAAAATATCACCACTCCGTGGATCCCAGCGATGTTCCGTTGATCCTCTCCAGCTGGTCTTGGCAGTGAAGGTCCCCCTGAAAAGCATAGAATCCAATGGGTTTATGTACCCTCGAGCCAGGTAGCAACGCCCCAGCATGTCCCCCTGGGGGAGGGGTCAGTCTCTTACAGCAGACTCTGGGTCTGTTGCATCACGTGCAGTCCTGTGGTGCAGGGCCTCTGGGGAGCACTTTGGGGGGTCCTTGATGGATTGTGACTCCCCCTCAGCTGCCTCTCGTGCAAATACCATGGATGTGGCCTGTGGGGCAGGGTGTTCCACAGCTGGGCCAGTTTGTGTACGGAGGATGGGGGTTTATTGCCTCTGACCAGAGGTTATGCCAGCACCCGAAATGTCCTCCTCCCTACTCGCTTGGGAGGGGGAGTCTGTGTAAACCTGGCTTCTGTGAGCTGTGCTCTCCCCTCAGCCCAAACTCATCTGGGGATGATTGAACAATGGGTTTCCCTTTATCTAATCAGCAGTTTGACTTTCAGTTCAAAGTCCCAGTCTTCAGGGAGGCTGCTTTGGTTGTAGCTTCTTTATAATGAGCAAAACTTTATGTCAATGTTTGATGCATGAACAATTTTCAGTCTCTGATATCATATTTTTTCAGAAAATACAAATATCAATATGACCATGATGAACCATGACAAATCACTGGCCAATAATACAAACTTGCAAAAATATATAAGATTAGGGTAAGTCTACAGTAACAGTTCCTTACTGTAACATCCAAGATTTTAGCAATCTCTAGTTTAGAGATGTCCTGAGACAGATTGGGCCTGCATCTTTGAACTTTGTAGACTTCAGTGTACTTGTCTTCCATGAATATGTCTAACTTTTTCTGAACCAACTTATAATTTGGGGCCCTGCAACAATCTGAAGTAGTACATTTTTCAGTTTCATTGTATGAAAAATACTCTCCTTTTAATTTCTTAATTTAAAAACATCTACCTGATTCTACCACCACTGCACAGTACTTCCTCTACACTATTGGAGAATGTGTAGAGCTCTACCAAATACCTCTTTGAACATCTCTTCTGCAAGCTGAAAACCCTACTGTGCATAACCTTTCTCACGCAGAAACCTCTAGTCCAGCTTCTGTTTTTGTACTACAACTCAGCAGATTTCCCCTAGACTACACCTGGACTTGATACAGCATCTTTACCTCACTACCATCAAGGTTGGAGGCCAAAATTTAGTTATTCCAAGATGCAAGAAACTTGACATGTGTTTTTAAGACAAATGTCTTAAACCTCATCATTTGCTGAGAAAGCCATGAAGGAGAAAAACACTAAATTGTTTATAACTTTCTGGCTAAGTGCTCCATGTTCCACTGCAGCAGTGGGTTTGAATGAAACAGAAAGAAATCTCTGTCAGCAGTTATAGATTTTATTTCTTGTGGTATAGTAGCAGAGTCCTTCTTTTTAATGTGGAAAGTTCAAAGGCATGCTTAAAATTTGCATGGAATTCTTTCTCAAAATTGCAGATAGAGATTCTATTAGAGCGTAAACTAAAAGGAATAAAAGAAAAAAACTCTTGCAGTCAGTGCTCTTCCATGATGTTTTAGAGCCACAGCTGAGGTACTTGAGATATAGTGAAACCAAAGTTACTTGGAAGACAATAATTACAATGAGGCAGGACACTGACATACCTCTCCAGCTCTGGGCCAGAGAAGGAGGAGCTGCCATACACATTGTTCTGCAAGGCTGTCTGATCAAGAAGCAGAAATACTGAATCCTATAATTTATCAATATATTTGTTTACCTTCAGACATCAAATCAGGACACTGTATTGCAGGCGTTATACAACTGTGGTCAAAAGCAGACAGAAAGTGATTATCTAGTTAGCCCCTTCTGATTCCTCTGCTAAGTAATTTAGGAGTCAATATCCTTATGTGTTAGTACTGATGAAGAAATTATTTCAGGAGCTTCTTATATGGTTACATCTTATAAACCTTTTAAATGGATATCCTCTCCAGATATCAAAGAGCAACATTTGAAAACAACTGTGTTTTTCTGTACCACTGGAATTGTTTCCATTTCTTAAAATTTATCACTTTTCTGTATTATGTTTAGTAAAATGATAAGGTAAGCCAAAGGACATAAAGTACCATGCTTGGTCAGCAGAGTTAAGGTCAGTATTTTAGGAAAAAAACTCCATCAATCCATGATCAAATTTTCAATAGTAATATAGAAAAGGTTAATGTGAGGTAAGCACTATATTCTGCTTAGGAAAACCAAATATAGATTTATGTCATCCATATGAAGCTTTGACATGAGGGCTGAAGATGTAATTTTTACCAGATTCAAGATGTGCAAAATTAACATATTGGAGATGGAATATGAGTACTTCAAAACCTGGAAACTTAGCATAATGCAGCGATCCAACAGAGAAAAGGCAAACTTGAGGCTGAAGAGCATTGCCAGATGAAGCTCTATCAGGTAGGAAGAGGAGGAAAACTGACACCAACCAAAGTGTGATTTCTTTCTTTTTCATTTAAAATTAGTACAGAATATCTTTCTATTCTAGGCAGCTTGGGCATTTATCCTGCTGCCTATCAAATCATGTAAAATCTTTTGCAATTGGCACCCAATGCGCTAATCCTTGGTGCTGAGTCTTCAGACAAAATTAAAAGCCAAAGAAATGTCACTCCATCAAAGATTCTTAAAATCTAAAAATTTCCATTTCCCTTCTGAAAGTAATGTTTCAGTCTAACCAGAGGAGCTGTTGAAGATGTGTCTTTAACACCTCTGATGCCTGTGTTGAGGGTATCCAGGTGCAATACAAATGCTGAAGGAGACTTAGAAATAATTTTTAAGCATGCACTTAGAGGAAAAAACATATATAATTGCTCACCAAATAATAGGTAACTATTTCTGCAGAAGCTTCACCTTGAGATCATGGAGGCAATCCAAGTCTGACAAGTTTATATCCATAACCTGGATATAGACAGCTTTTATTGGCATAAAAGCCAAGTCAGACAATGCAAGAGATACTCATTTCCTGCTTCTAGTTACAAGCTACCAGTTCTCACTTTGCACAAAACAGCAAACTGTTGCATGGATATGCAAATGGCAGGGTTTATGCTGGGTTTTGGCTGAAGTTTAATCTATAGAGAAGTCAATACTCTGATACATTTTGCAATAAAGCCTAGTTAGTAATTAGTGAGTCATTACCAAATTATTAAAACATAAAGTATGGGAAGCTTTTGAATATTGGAAACAAGGGAAACAATCAGAAAGGAAGCCAGAGAAGTCCTTCAAAAGCATAATCTTTGTCATAAGAATTTAAGTGATAGAGTTATCCCAAACCATGGAGAATGTAGCCAGTAGAGGAATGGTGTAAATACCAAAAACAAAGCAGTACATTTGTACATAAGTCAGAAAATGTCTGCACAAAAGCAGAAACTGTGAGTAAGGAGAAAAGCTGTAAGAACTGAGAGGTGGGACAGGCCTGACAACAATACTGCGCATCATTCCTTTAGCCAGAAATCCATCTGTCCCTCATTTCTGATGACAGCCCCAACTTCTGAGTCATGGATGAGTCCTGTCCCCACCCTCAGCGATATTTCTAAAATTATATTTTGCTTTTGAAATATTTTTTATCTCAAGTAGGAGTTAAGGAATTGATATAGAATTTAAGAAGCGAACCATATGGCTTGTGCTGTGCAAAAAGTCAAGTCAGATGGACTTAGCAACAATCCCTTCCAGCATTAATATCCTTTAGTCTGGATTGATCAGCTTCTCCAACCATTCTATCTTAAAATAGGAAAGTGAAGGCGATTTTATGTGGTGGCTGAGATCCTGGCTCAGTCTTCTGATGCACTGATTTTACAAAACCACAAGTAATGCAGTCTTGTCGAATTGAGGAGAATTATCCATTTGTTGTATGGACCCCTGAATCCTAAAAGAACTTACATAAAGTACACCTGCAGGTTCAGACTTTACACTTGAAACACTGAGTGCTTAGGTTTCTCAAATTGTCTTTACACTTCTTTGGGAGTGGGTAGGAAGGATCAAAAGATTTTCACCTTCCTGAATCCTGTAGGTGTCAGGGCTATCCAGTCTTCAACTCCTTTCTATTGATGCTATTAACAGCTTAAAAATGGTACTTCAATCTGTTTAGGTAAATCATAAACACAAGGAAATTCAAATCACAGATATTTCTAATGGTAAATAAAAATTTCCAGAGGGAAAAAGGTAACTTCAAAGTTAGTTTACATGGGGCAAATGATCCTTCACTATGTCTCTGGTCTTAAGGGAAAGCAGCAGGAAAGGGCTTTGAAAGATAAAATTGCATCCCCAGTTATCATCTGTTTGCATTTGATCCAGACAGCATAAACCAGGCTTGTGTATTTAAGCAATAAAGCCAGGATGTTCAAAAGAGGACAAGAGGCTTATAAAGTGGTTGTATCAGCACTTCATATTTTCCCAGAACTGGGGAAGGGAAGGGTTGGGGTGGAAGGGGCACAGGTAAAAACATCTGAGGATACTAGATTTAATACTTTCCATGATCAAGCTTATACAGACATTCCTCTGCAGTATTTTCCAGCAGCTGACATGTTTTCCATTAAATCTATTAACCTCTCCTTAATGATTTGATAGTGCAAATATTCATGGCTCTGATCAAGTTATATATAGACTGTTGTCTTTTAGCTACACTATTTCTTTCTTGTGCTATATAAATGTAGCTCCCTGTGTCTCATCCTTCAATCCTTGAACCATATTTACGGGCTGGGGGTTTTTTTATTGTTTTTATCCTATTAGTAGTTCCCTAATTATCACAGCGGTTTTTTTGTTTCTTTCTGTGCTTCCTTCTTCCTGACAAGCCACCTAAATCTCTGGCTCTCTCGCGATTCAATTTGACCACTCAGATGTACCTGCCCCCCTGAGCCCAGACCCACCGCGATCATCACAAAATCTTCTCAGTTAATCTTTCTTGACCATTTAATCATCACCTTCATTGCTGAAACTGACAACAGGGGTGACAATTAGCGCGAATTACGGTGGACATCTACTTGGAAAAAAAAAGTATCTAGAGGATCTGAGAAGAAATTTTCAATCAATATGATTTGGTGACCAAAAAAGCAGTATTGGGAAAACCACAATGTGTGTAGACAACAAGAGCAAACAGATGTGCAAGACATACATTCTCCTCCCACTCCAGAAAATATCTTCATCATTACAGCATCCAAAGGAAATACAATTTAATGAAGGACACATTTGAGTCATTGCAACAAAATGTTCGGATTTAGAAATGTTGAGGATTCTTGGTCCTAGAGAGAACTGAAAATAAAACACTATGCTACATCTGAATTAAAAATGCAATGAAGTTTTGGTCATGTGGAAAAAGTTGAGTATTTCACCTTTTATAAATTCAGTAACACAAGGAATACAGGAATTTACTACAGGACTGAAGCCCTGATTTTTGCTTGGAGCTCTCTTGCCTGGACTAAGTGCCTCCCAGAAACTCATTTCACAGAATAATGTCACAGGCATTAGATCTGAGTGCCAGAACTCCACTGGCCTAAACTAAGAATCTATGATGGAGAAACATTCTGAAAATTTGATTTTGTAGCAAAATGGAAGCTTGGTAGTGCTTGGAAGAGGTTTTGGAGTTTCAATTAATACAGGGAAACTATCTTATCAAAAAATGGCCCACAATGCATTAAAGGCCATAACTTCTTGTAGAAAAACATTTTAAAGGAAACTAAAGTGAATCTATGAAATCTGCTACACTGTGAAAATCTGTGAAATCTAAGATTTTATCATCACTGAAGAAAGAACTGGATATTTACATAGATGATGAAGACATTCGTATGCTGACTTGATAACCTACCTAAATTAAGAGACATAGAAACCTTTATGTCTTTATTACCGGTTCTGAATAGGGATGGTGCTGTCCTGGGAGATGTGTTGTTTACAAATGCCCATCCTTCAGACACTTACATTACTCATTGCAGAATCCTGTTTCATAGGTAACAGTGTTGAACAGACTGCCAAAATGATCAGGCCATGGTCATCCTCCATGCAGAGAGATCTGGCTGGCATGCCTCTCAATGGGTATGTGAGGACTTTCCTAACGGGTAGCTTTGGTCTCTCTGTAGATTTACCTAACAAATGATTGTAGAGGTCTGTTTGTGGAAACCACACTCAGTCATCTGTAATGTTAGGTAGCAGAGAGTGGCTAGAAAGTTTACTATGCTTTCCTGGAAATTTCTTACACCCACAGCTGCCCTCTTCTCTTCCTCGTACCAAACGGGACATTAAAGAGAAGATGTCTAAAAACCATCTATGATGAAGACAGATAAGTCACTTCAATTGAGGCATGCTGACTTGTTTTATGCCTCTCTGCACTGCAGCATGGATCCACCCTGCTGCTGAGAGTAGATTCACAAGCTTTCTCCTGGCTGACTCCTCTGGTTAATGCAGAAATCTACTCATGTCTACATGAGTAAACCAACAAATGGTTTAAAGCTTCCAGGGGGATCAGTGCAACGAACCCACTGGAAGCTACTTCCTAGAGGTTTACTCTGCAGAGCCCTACATCTCTTTGACTGTCACTTTCTGGAAGGATTGCTGTGTAATTATCACTGTCAGGAAAACTGTTGTGAGTGCAGTCTGTAACACTAAAGTCCCTCATATGTATCACTTTGGCACAGAACTCACTTTTGTGAATTTCTCAAAAAGGCAAAAAAGGAGTAGCCAATGTTTCTGCTCTTCTATTGGCACTGATCTTGTGAGGGCTGCACAGAGTTAAGACATTCAGTAGTCTGCAGTTTTAGGCCTCAAGATGTGTGCTTGGAGGATCTGCTGAATACACAATTCACCAGACAGAAGATATTTCTGGTGCTCAGACTAAATATTCTTTATCAAGATGTTTCCTGGGTACCACCCAAACAGCGCCTTTCCTTTTTGCCTACTGCGTACTGCAGCCTGCAGATCTGCTTTACAGCATTATCTCAGGGGAGGTACAGGGGGCAAGAAAGGAAAGATAGGGTAAAATTAATTTCGTTTCATGCAGGATCAGCATATACTGCACATTGTATAGAGGACTCATTCCTCCACAGAACTGCTCAGACACCATTGTGACAAAAGAAGCGAGATCATACACATTAGGATACGAAGACAGAGAGATGAGAACATCCATTTAGCCCATGCAAAATGGATGGGCTAATTTACAATAACTGATTTCTAAAGCTCTGTGTCATCTATGACATTCTGAAAAAAA
>VZTE01004276.1:1333840-1359860 GCA_013397775.1 Eulacestoma nigropectus
AAAAAAGGCAAAACATACCTAAGAACCACTGTCCATACCAGAAGCTCTTATTAAATCCATTTAGTAAACAGCCTATACCATTTTCAGTGACTCGTGTTGCAACAGGAACTAGGCTGTAACAGGAACTGCCAAGATAGATTTAGGCTGTAACAAAGTGAAATTGACTGCTTTCACAATATTTAAAGCACATAGCAAGCTATCATAAATCCTGCTCTCTGCGTATATATATTGCCATGCAGGGCACCAGCAGCCCATATTTTAAATAGCTCCAAAATTGGCCTATTTGTAATGGTTTTTATTTATTGACTGTATCACAGATTTTTTTTTTTTTTTTTGTTACCATGTAGGTAGGAAGTAAAGCTGCTCAGTTCACAAGGAGCCTTAAACTTGGAGGGGTTCCGCGGCAGAGTGGGTGTATCTAAACAGTGGGAGTCCTTAAAGCTGTGGCGTCTGGTGCAGAGGGTTTATGTAAAACCAAGCCTGCCACAGAGAAGAAAGAAGTGTTTAGTGAGATTGTTTTTAACTCCATCTCTCATCCTTCTTCTCTGTCAGTCAAGAAAATTAGAAGGGAATTAAAAATGGAAGTTCAAGATGGACAATAGCTAGGGGGAGAGAAAAGGATGGGAGAAATCTGACCAATTAAAAACTAACCTGCATGCTGGGAAATAATTTTCTTTATAAACCATAATTGCAGTTTCCCTTGTTTCTCTAGTAAATGAACCGTAAATATTTAACCAGGGTACTGGCATCACAGTGCCTGCAGCATGTGCCATCCCCTGCCCAGGAGAGTCAGAACAAATGTTGCAGAACTAAAGCAGCCCTGCTGCTCTCCGCTCCATGGGGCTACTTGGCTCTGCAGTGCACCCACCTCTTCCACTCATGGCAGCTCTACTATCCCCAGACAGCTGCAGGGAGTGGTTCTAAAGCCATACAGATGAGCCAGGAGGTACCAGGTGCTTCTGTTGGTGCACTTTACATCAGATAGGAGCAAAAGCCAGTGGGACATCAACCCTTCACAAAGTGCCATGGTCTACTACAGCCAGGTAAAGTAATGAACCTCCTGCACATTGCAAGACTAAAAAAATACAACAGATCTTTCATAGACATAAAAATAGGAATGAGATCATTGACGAGCAATAACCCATCATTTTCTCGAAGAATTTAACACCCAGAAGTCCTGCTAAAGTCAGTGTTAGAAATAGCCATGTGAGGCATTTAGGAAACCAGGCCATAAACCAGGTGACAGCCAGGTCCCTCCAGAGACAGCATGGTTCCTTAGGGTATACTCAGTAACACTCTGTCCCATCTGCTTTTTCAGATGGCATTTGTAACAGAGCCTCCATCACAGCCCTTGGTAACTATCCATAACCTAACAACTCTCTTCTCTTGCTGTTCTGCCAAAGTGTTCCCTCTTAATCTATTTATCCTCATCCTACCCTCTTGTACTCACTTTAAAATTACTTTGTGAGACTATTTGGGACCTGCGCTTCTAGATACTCCAAGATTGCTTTTCCTACACTTGTTTAAAGATTAATTGCTTCTCTTTTGTAGGGACACTAGAAAGAGAGGCAGCAATGATCTCTCCTCTGTGCCTTTGGCATACAGAAGGGATCATGGCTGGGCTATGCTTGGCTAAGGAACAGGCATGGATAAGATGCTTTACGCAGTGTATGTTACTGTGGACATTAAAAGTGTGTAATTGCCTACTCCAACGTTTTTCCAGGTAAGGAGTGCTGCTCAGTGATTCCCAGCCAACATAAAAGCTTGGACTCTGTCCTCATATTTATTGATATCAGACTTAGCAAGGCATTCTTAAGGAAGCACAGATATGTGTAAAATGCAGCTGAGAAAGGCTTCTGTCTGGCCAGACCTCAACCAGGGAACACAATGCAGCACACTCTAGGATGAAATAAATGCCAATGGCTGAAGCCTAAGTGAAGCCTCTAAAAAGAAAATCAGACCACAGGATGACAGCTTACTCTGATCCCAGCATTGCCTCACATTGGGGCAGAAGCCCAAACCTTCTGGGGCACAGAACGCCACATGGAGTAACTATTACGGCTCATTCTGATATTAATACCTATGAGTGTCTAAGAATTCATGTCCTTCTCTGAAAGTGAAAATCTATAAATATTGACCACTCATTTCACAAGGAAAGAGCTATGACAAAAAAACAAACCTTTCCTTCCTAGTGGTAAAGAGTATAAAACCAAATTTGCCTCTCTTTTGCTCCTAGTAGCTTTGCTTTTTGATGCAGGAAGAACACTCTGCCTCCGAAATAACCCCCCTTTTTGCTTTTGCTCTTATAAAATCAGGTGTCCATATTCAAATGAAATCCCAAAGAAGGAACACCTGAGTTAAAAGGGTCTCTGTTCGTCAGAGCCATTATACAGTCTATGGGGTCCTCCGCAAGCAGCAACAGGCTTTGCAAAGAGGTTTATTTGAGAATGGCAATATGATTTTCTACAGCGTCATGTGGGTGAAGGGGGCAGGAAAAAGGTGAGTCTTTATTTGATTTTCTTGGTTAAAACTGTTAAGATTTTACTGCAATGATTCTAATCAGAGGTAATCCTTTAGATAAAAGGTAGCAGGAGTTTGGGACTTCAGACTCTATTTGTGGCTCTTGCGGATTGCTCCTCTCATGGAACAATGAGGAACATGTCTTCTATAAGGTGCTGCTATTTGACCATAAAGTTGCTCTGCCTTGTAGCTCTCTTAAACTTCTATGGGAAGCAAGTAATTTAGAAAGAAAAAAAAAAAAAAAAAAAGAAAAAAAAAAGAGCAGATCAGTAGAGCTGGGGGGAAAAGTGGGGCGGGGCATGAGAGGAAGGTTTTGTGAACAGTTAGGTCTAAATCCCTGAGTGAGTGTAAGGAAATGAGCACGTCCAAAGAGGAGCAAAGTCAGTGAACGGTCTAGAAAACAGGATTTATGAGAAATAGCTGAGAGAACTGGGGTGGTTTAGTCTGGAGAAAAGAAGGTTCAGGGGACATCTTGTCACACTCTACAACTACCGGAAAGGTGGTCTTGGCAGTGTTAAGTTGGACTTGATAATCTTGTGGGTCTCTTCCCACCTAAACAATTCTATGAAATAGAGTTTATCCAGTCTCTGTACGTTACAAGTATAAGGCCTCAGTTTAGCCAGATTTTCAGTGCATTCATACTCAAAACACAGAATGAAGAATTCTTTAGGAAACAGATAACTGTGCAACAAAAGCAACTTCTAAATTAGCTAATCAGTCTTTGGGAAGTTCAGTTCCAATGTAACACTTCTTGAAGAGACAGAACATTCTGGCAGAAAAACCACACTCTTCAGGTCACTAAGCAGCTTTCGCTCTCACCCTCAGAAAGGTCAGACTTTAAGAGGAATCCAGGTGGGTGGAAGCCTAATGTATTAACTCACAATATAAGCCTGATTACAGTGATTATACAACATTGTACCTAGCTGAGTTTCTTCTCTTTTAGCTAATTCTGAAAACCACTTGGGATTTATTGTTGAAGTTTCCTAGAAAAGTGAGGTGTTACAAGCCCCTGAAGCTGCAGCCTGGAGCAAATGCATCCTAATATCAGAAAAAAAGAGGGAGGAGGAGAGGTGGTGCCTTGAAGCTTGGCACACATAAGCCTATTTCAACATTCCTGTTTGAAATAGGAGACAAAGTTTCTTCCTATAAAATGATAATTGCTTTTGTAGAAATGAGGAACAACTGTTCTGTTGAGAATAGTTTTACCTATTTTATCAGAAGAGTTTTCTTGTGTAGTGAAGATCCCCCAAGCTGTTTCACAGAGCTCTTCAGAGAACTCAGAGAATAAAATGAGGCAATCTTTTGCAGGACTACTAATTTAGCAGGGTCATGTAATACTCAAAGCAAAAGGAGTCCTGAGAGTTTTGCTGGTTTTCCACCTCTAGTATTAATTTGCTAGGTATCTTTGGGCAGCAGAATTGATCACTGCAAGACCCACTTTTTAAAATAATGGGTCACTCAATGTTCTCTTACTATGTGAAAACTGTTGAAATGGGTTGGGTAGAAGAACTTGTATCATGAAAGATAAATGCTCCCTCATCAAACAGAGTGCCCAGATCATGAAAAAGCTAAGGGCAGTCAAGGGAGCTCTATCAGCTTACACTACTTCAGACAGAACCCTCTAACCTAGGATGAGGGTGCATGTGACAAATACTCATCTACTATCTTTAAATCTCTTGAGAAATTGCAGACTTCAGATCCTTACCTCACTAAAATCTATCCCAAAGGGCCCATTGTGTAGACTGAGGATGAATTAATGCCTAAATAAAAGTATATATATAACTGAGTTATGTCTCAGTAGCAGGACAAGCATGCTGTATGGTAGCTACTGATCACCTTGTTTTGGCAAGGCAGGCTCACTGAATGACAGCCCCTCCACTCTCTGTGCTGCTGTGTGATGAAGGGCTCGGCCACGCCACAGCGAAGCTTATCCGTGCTTAAGCAGAAGGGTGCCCTGCCTTAGTCAGCAGGGGTCTCCCTGCGAAGAATTAAAGGCCAGCACGTACTTAAGTTCTCCATGCCTTGAGGGCTTAAGCTCCTATCCAGCACAAGCCTAGTACTTAAAGAGTCATATTCTGCTTTCATTTAACACTGATGCAAGCATGAATAACTCCACTGAGATTAGTGGCATTACTTCAGCTTATACCACTGTGCAATAATACCAGAATTTGACTGTATTAACTCTTTCTTACTGTGCTCAGCTCTTCTGAGGATACCTTTGCCAGAAATGCTATATTTCTGCTGAACTGTCTATTATTTGGGGACATTGAGAGATTTCCATCTCTGTAATATTAATTTCTTGGCTTCTTTCAGCATGGCCCTAGGGAACCATCTAACTTCTTTCAACAGAGATATTGATAAATTCCCTAAGACATATACTGCTTTCCTTTTCAGTGCTTGAACTGAATAGATTTATAAGGCAGATATTACTTTAATCTGGAAAATACTCCCCACCAGTGAACATGCTATTGTTCTGATGACTTAGCTGGGATGCTGTTCCTTTCTTCGCCCTAGTAACAGCTTTGGTTGTTGAAAGAAATGTTGAACCAAAGAGATCTCCGGGCATCTAGTGGCTCACCGGGAAAACTGCATCTGCATGCCAGAGGTTTGGGGATGAACGAAGAGCAAGGGAGAAGGCGATGAATGCTGCAGAGCAACACTGCCACCTGTTCCGAGCCCGGCAAGCAGTGAACCTTGGGACTCAGACACAAAAGTTCAGTGTCTCTGCATGTGCCGCTGCCCAACCCTCATTATCACCATCAAACGACGGTGATAGGAACCAGGAGGAATGCAGGGATGTGATCGTTTGCTCTCTGCATCCAGTCACAGACTGTGATAAATCAGACCCTTCCTAATGGAGCAGTAAAAATGAGGACTACCCCTGTGATTAATGGAATACAAAGCCATGAATGGGATACAAAGACACACCTCCATTTTCCTTGTATTATTAATGGCACATATTAAAAATTGAGTGTTTACAATACGAAAATGCTGCTCTCTCCCACAAGGACTGTCCAAGTACAGCAGCACAGGAGATGAAGTGTAGCTGCCACAGTCACACTCATATCATTCAAATCCTTATTTTTGTCCATATAAGTGCAAATAGCTTGGCTAACCGTGATCATTTTGCAGACTATTATCCACTTTTTTAAGGGTAATGTTTGTATGGCCTAGAGCTAGACTACAAGGGGCTTCTTTCTAAACTCTGCATCTTGCAGGCAACAGTTAAAATTTAAATTTCCAGAGGGCCCAGCTGAGATCAGAGCTTTGTGCCAAGCACTGAGTAAATATATGAAAGAGAGCCTCGGGTACAAATTAAAATTCTGAAAGAAACTGAAGTGAAAGGAAAGGCAATTCATGTGTAGAAACAGACATTCTAGTGCAAGGAAGTAAAACATGACAGAGATGAGCAGGGAGGACAAATAAATGGAAACCAATTGTCGCTTCTATGTCCATCACCTCCTGTAAAGGCCTCTCTCCACCCTTGAAAGGTTGTCTTATGTTTTAACGTAGTACAAAACAAAGCACAGGCTCTGATTTAAATGCCATAGCAGAGAAAACAAGTACACTTCTCTCTTGATTGTAAATTAGTTCTCCACACTATAAGAAGTGAAAAGCATTTTACTAAAATTGCAACTTCACAGTGTAAAATTAGAAAGTGGCTAAATGGTTGCAGTAGACAGAATCTTGGTTCAGTCCTCTTGTATCTCTATTACAGCACACTTCAGTTTCTTGATTATATGCTATTTTTCTCAGCAGCCCCCTGACATATATTGCAGACCTGGGCTGAACTAATCATCAAAATAGTGCATAGCAACTAGCAGGGAAGCTGTCAGCTGCTGGAGAGATTTACAACGAATTCAGTAAAACCAGCAAAAATGAGATGCCTATAGTTCACCTGAACAAGGTTAGAGTTCTAATCCATGTATAAGCAGAATTTTCCAAAACTGCATTTGCATATCAGAAGTCCTCTAACACTAACAGGAAAGACAAGTATACGATCAATGTGCTTATCAGACAGTGAATAGTTTAATATATAAATGTGTTTGATGCCCCTTAGCAAATGCATCATGCAGTGACAGAACATATTTCCATGTAAAGGAAGTCATGGCTGGGGTACTTTGGGTTCCAGCTACCAGATAGAATGTTGTTGGCCATTGCCTTTCCAGCAGCATACAAATACTCTGCTATTTGCTGGTTGCCAAAGTAAAAATATCTAAATGGTGGTTCTGGGACAAGGTATATCAAAGACGAATAGCCTGAAAAAGGTAAGCAGATTAAAGCTGAGTAGTGATGGCTAATTCTGCCAGAGTCACTTTATTAAAAGCAATTAGTACAACTTCTCTCAAGAGCAATTTGCTCTTGGAGCAGATAAGTCAGTGATTTGATCCTTCTGTGAAATAATACACAACGAGACAGGCGTCCTTGAATTCCCAAGTGATCGCAGATTTGCATTTACAGCAGGTAATTTTAACAAATGCTATTCCAATTCAAATGTCTCTCTCAGTAGATTGATCTTCGCCATGTTAAAAACCAGTGAGAGACGGAACATATCTATCTCATTCAGACTACAGAGTCTGGGTTGATGGCAAATGATGATACTGATGACAGCAAATACCTCAAAGAGACACAATGCAGTGTGAACCAGAGTGCTTGACTTAATTTCAAAGTGAAAGTGTTCTGGGCAGTAGGAATACTTTAAAGGATGGAGAAGGATTAATTTGGACATTGACCTAAAATAAAAAAGTTATTCTAGCTGTGCAGTGTTTAGTGATTCAATCACAGGAAAGCTACTTGAGGAAAACAGAGATTTAAAATAGAGTTAGATATGATAAAGAATAAGATCATTCAGAATTATTATGAAGAATAGCACTATTAAGAGGTGTGTTTTAATGCTGAATATCCCTGCCAGGATGAAAACTGTGAAAAAGGTTTGTGTCCTTGCTCCAGAATAGCAAAATTGTTTTTAAGAAAAGCCCTTTTAAGATCACTGAACAAGAATACTCTTGTGTATGAGTACTCCCATCTGTCCTACCCACAACTATTCATGCCTATTTAGAAGTTACCTGCAGAAGACTTGTACAGATCCTTAATATTGATATATTTTATTGTCCTCTTCTTGTAACTCCAACTTGAATACTCTGCTAATCAGTTTCCAATAATTTCAGATAAGAAGCAGCATCTTTTTATCCCTGACAGAGCTGTGTGAGGAGTTCTGAAAAATGTGTCTATGAAGGTTCAAATAGGTGCTCTGTAGGGCAATTTCTTACTCCGTGGATGAAAAAAGAAAGTTGTTTGCACACGTGTGTATCTACTTTTCCATAAGCTTATGGAAACGGACACTGGCGAAAAAGAACCCTACAATGGCTCTATTAGGAAAGGATAATCAAGACCCATTTCTTCATTAAAACTGTTTTGTTTTCTTTCTTGAAAAAGCATAAACTGCATTATGTGTCAGCTTCTGACATTTTTTTCTTCCTCTGGAGTAGATGAAACTCCTGATAATAGCATGGGGAAAGTGGAACTGTAGGAAACGGATCATAATGTTGTTCTACAACTGCATCAAAAGAGATTGCTCTAGAGGGGCCCCACAGGAGAGGTTAGATGGATGCCATTGTTTCTTGATGGCACTCTTGTTGTCAGGTGAATGGACTGACTCCAAACATATGTGCTACTTGCTTCAGGTGAAGAATAGAGACTTACTCCTACATCATCCATTAGGGAAATAATGTAGATAACTGTATTTTTTTTTCCTTCCTCTTTTTTTTTCACCCCTGCAGCCTTAATGACATCCAGGGTAGCAGCCTGACTTAACCCATGAGGCAAGACTGTCCAGTTCTCTGTAACCTCATGCCAAAAAGCTAACCAGTTCACCCCCTTCATCTTTTTTAAGACAAAAATCATCTAAACTGGTGAAAGGGAGAGAGCTTTGCAGCAGATCGGAGTGTCAAAATTCTTCTATTCTCTCTCTGATTGTGCTCTGATTTGCTGTGTTACCTGAAAAATAAGGTGGCTGGATCTCCCCTTGCCTCTCTTGCCTGAGCCCTGTGAAATGGAGGTAATTAACATCTGCCTCAGGGAATGCCTTACATTGATATTTAATGGATTAACATTTATAAAGCTCTTTGAAAGCCTCAGATGTGGGTCTGTATGGAAATTCAAAATATTGTTATCTTGTGGGATAAACAGGTGTTTCTCAAGGCCAATCCTGCTTTATGTGAAAGACAACAAACTGTGAGGGTAGATACATCATCATAATTCAGATAAAGTAAAGCCAGCTGGCTTGCCTGTGCATGTAACTTCATCCTGTCTTCAATATCATCTGCTTACACATTAGCCTGAAAGTCCCTGTGCATGTAAGAGTAACTGGTACCTATGACAGAGACACATGGTTTTTTAAAATTCCCTGATTGCTGTTGGGAAAAAAGCATATCCTGGTCAGAATCTAGAACAAGTATGTGTTTTTCCTTCATGCAGTGAACCAGCTAAGAGAAAAAAATCTTTATCAGACTTTCTCCCCAAGGCTGTGGGATGATGTCAATCTTTCTAACTACAAGTGATGCCCCCTCCTAGTCCCTGGCACCAAGATAACTTTTAACTTTGGCTATTAAAGTTGTCTCTTAGTTCTAACACCAAGGGCTTGTACACTTTAGAGATCATGAAAAAAATGTTTAATTCTAGTTTTTTGATAGTATGTAGGTTTAGTAACAGGTTTGTCTGTGAAGGAGAGACCTTCCATCATAAAATCTCTCCACTATGTAACGGAGACCACCTGACAGGCCAAATATGTAAACAGCACAGCCAAGGTCTTCAGCACACATCAGATCACACAACTGCAAAAAGAGGTGGATTCTGCATTGTCAGATCATACCAATTTATGCATTCTCCATATTTGAGGGAAGTGAAAGCCACTGAGATTAAAACCAGGTTATTCTATATTATGTGTCTTGTGACTCTTCATAATAGACAGTTCTGGAATACAGCTTTTAAGTATAGGAAAGTGTCTTCATCCCTGTTCTAATTCTTCTGTCACCTTCTTCCTTTCTTATAAAAATGGCACCATTCTGTTTGTAATCCTGCTGACCACAGGCAGAGGAAGTGAATCAAGTCCTTTTTTTGTTGTTCGTAACAAATATGGTATTCATCCAACATGTTACATGCAAACACAAAAACACCGATAATTTTAAATAACATTGTTGTGATGAAGAGAATAAAGGAAGGAAAATAAAACTATTTCAGGCTGAGAAAATAACAACTATGAGGAAATCCTTAAAAATTTGCATTTGTTTTCATCCTTTAGAAAAATATAAAGAAGGATATTAGCTTTCTAATGAATAAAATATTCTCTCTATATACAACAGGAAAATGAGAAAAGGTTTCTTCAATTTTAGCAGAGATTTAGATTGAATATAAGGAGTTGCATACTACGATGCAGACTAATAATATGCTACATGGTAGGCAGTCTAGAAATGTGAAATCTGCTTCATCGGTAGCTTAAAGGAGAAGCCAAACAATCTTAGGATGTTTTCCAGCTAGTTGTACTTGTATGAGAGTTGGTGGTTGGAATGTTTTTGGTTTATTACACATGCACCCACGCACTCACGTGATAGATTACAAAGAGCCCTAGGCGCTCTTTTCAACATCAATAAGCAGTACAACCTGATGGAGGATGTGTATTAGTCAGTAAATCTGCATTCCTATCATTGCAACTTGTGGGAGATCCTACTGACATCCCTAAACTTACCCTGAAGTGAAATCTGACCCAAGAGGCCACCAAATAGCAATGCAGTGTACTCTGGGACTTGATCTGATGAGGAAATGATCAGTTAGTACTCTGGGGTCTTGTTCTGGCTGCATGCTGGTTTTGCACAGGAGTCATTTCTTGACTTCATTGAATATGCATCAGAATCAAGCTTGTTCCCTCTCTTATTGCATATTTGGATACATTCATAAATGTTTATTTTAGGGGGAGAACATTGTTGGATTTCAGTCACTTCCACTCTGTGGGATTCCATGACTAACACGGGTGAGATCCTGGCCACATACAGCATTAAGCAGCATGACTGTAACAGCACAGTGTTAAAAATGAGTCACTTAATAAAGGCAGGGAGTGATTAGCATGGAACTGAATAAATGGTACTCAGCTAAAAATATTTTTCCCTGCTCCATTCTTTCAACTTATTTTTTTACTTCAAATTACATGGATTAAGGACACCAGACTGATATATTTCATCATACAGTTCCAGCCTGAATATTGTGGTAACAGGCAACAGTGTAAGTTTAATATGCAACAAGTGACTCTACAGAGACTCATTTCAAGTTGTGGTGGGTGAGGATCTGCTTTGACAGGGGAATTTTAAGTCAGATAATGGTGAGTCCTAGAATACTCGACAGTGAAATACATTCTCTGTCATATGTTTTTGTAAGTGTCAGCCATTTATCTAGAGACAAACAATAAGGAAAAAGTCTGCTGTATTAATATAGAAATAAGGAAATACTCTGAATTTACAAATTTATGTATGATGCTATCATACATCCAATTTCTGACCATCAAAGATGAGTATTTTCTCTTTCTTCTGATTATTAACTTACAGAGTGCTTTTATATATTTAAAGTATTGTAATCTGTTTGGCACTTCTTGTTGTCTGTCTAAATCTGGAATACTCTCATCCTATTCTGTCATGTCAGCTAGTCATTTCTTGTGCCGTTCTTCTATTAAACTGAAATAAGCCTGGCTATTAGCAGGCTTTCCCTTTCCCTTACTTGCAGTTTTAATTTCTGCTGCTTCTTTTGTTGATCATCTCATTACTGACAGCAGCTCACTGAATACATTTTCTTAAAAAGCCAGCAAATTCTGTGTACTGTCTTCTTGATGGTCCATATCTCCATTATGAAGAAAACAGGATCACAATCAATGCATTTATCAATGCATTTGGTCACATGAGCTTCCTCCCAAGGGTTTACAGGGACAATCCTCTGCTCTCCACTCTGCTGATATTCTCCACCTCTAAAATGGAGATAAAAATTGTAGTCTACAGGAGGGGAAGGTTAAAACAGTTTATGGATTGTTTCAGTCGGATGACAGGAGCTATAAAAGTACTGCATAAGTAACAGAAAAATGCAAATCACAGCTGAGGCAGAGAGAAATCCCTGGACTCAAATAACAAAGTACTGCAAGACAAGGATGGAAGATGCACTATAAGGTAACTTGCAAACTTCCACGCAGTACAAAGCTGAAGCCACACTGACCAGTCCTCTTTTTTTAAAAGTAAAATGCAATCAAAAGATGAATGTTAATAGGAACACAAACAACTGCTTCTGATAAGCTTCTTATGGACTCCTACGTATCCACAGGAAATTTAGAGCAAAAGAGGATGTGATTAGAGGCAGCTGCTAAAATTGGAGGGTAGATGGAAACAAAACTTCAGAGTTACATAGGAAATGAGGTAAAATGAAATGAACTAGCACAGCTGAGATAATAGAATGGTATACACATTTGCCACACTTATAAATAAAACATTGACTTCTTATTGCACTTCTAGGGTGTACAGATCCCAGGGAATCTAACATAGCATGATGTAAATGTGGGGGCGGAAGGGAAGGCCATATACAAACATGTGATGCTGAAAATGACTTTCATGGAGTCTGTAGAGAGGGAGGAAAGGAAAAAAAAAGAGCAAGGACCATTCAAACCCTGATTATTGTTTTACCCTTTGAAACAAAATTCTAATCATGGCTTGGGCACAGAAAATACGTTAGCCTTCTAACAGACTCATTCAAATTATAGAGGTAGAAGAGTCCATTTATTACTGTCTTTGAAAAGCTTCTATATCTCTTTCAATTTTTGTCACCATCTCAATCCATTGGAGCATGATGTTCTTTTCATTTCCAGTTGATGCAAACCTTCCTGGTAAACAGGAGAAACCATCCAAGTAATGTGAAGTGTCTTGTTAAAAACACACAAACATTTGGACTTTAAAAAGCAGGTTCTCTTTCTTTAACTCCTAATGTTTTGAAAGGAAGGAGAAACTCAATAGTGTATGTTCCAAATGGAGTGGGCGAGTATTTGATGAATGAACAGAACATGAACACAATACAGAAGTATCCTGTGGAGTGTATTTGATGTAAACGTGATTTCAAGTGCTTTATGGAATTTAGATTGGGTAGAAGGATGCAGAAATCAAAAGCCAGGAAGACAAGGAAATTAGGAGAATTTTTTTTCACCTGATGAGATGGAAAGATAAAAAACAATTTTCAGCTCTCACATGATGGTAGAGAAAATTCTTGCACTGAGGTAGCAGAGAGAAAGTCAAAATTAATAAAATACTTATGGAGGGAACTTCCAAATGTGTTTATAAAATGTGTGTTTAAAATTCCCTGAAATTTTTGTACAGTCCATTGGAAACCCAGAGCTTTAGTAGGAGGGAAATAAAAAAGATTTTTTAAGAGAAATAACTTCATAGCCTCTCAATAGGTGTGCCAGAAAGGCAAAAGAACGTTTGCTGCTGCTTCAGAAATATTTTAGAGGCAGAAAAACTGGCTTTCTGTACAAATTAAACAGTTGTCACTTTTTTAATGAATCTTATCATGAAAGCAACTGTTAGTTTTTCCATACCTGTTTCTTTAGGGTAGTTTTTCTGGTTTGTTTTTGTGAGTTTGCATACCCTCCTTCAAGCAAGAACTGCCTTTTGCAGAATTTCTTGATCTTCTGAAGAACTATAGACGTGAAATTGATTCTACCTTCTTAGCAGTGATTCCCTGAAAGTCTTTCAATGACTCCATTACTGCTGAGTTCAAATATTTGTCCTTGTGGGCCAAAGAGGACACAAGAGGTATAACATCATGTGCAACACCTTGTTGCTGCCTGTTACTGTATTCCTGCAGCCTAGGCTACAGGCTGTGGAGTTCTGCCTTCAGTTAATTTACCTTTTCAAAAAAGTGCCTTCATCATCTTGACAGACACTTCCGTGTTGTGGGCAAGATGTGATACAAACGAACTCTTGAGTCTGAACTCTGCTTATGCTGTGCAGAGTGTGACTCCCAAATGCTGGATAGAGTGAGGCAAGCTATGTTTGTCATGCCTTGAAGTTTTGATGCTGGAGAAAAACAGTATCTGGCATTCAGATATATGGACTGCTTTTGATTTATTTAAGGGATGTACTTCCCTACGAGTCTTTGGATTATTATTTATAGCAACAGTGTATGTACTGTTAGGTACCTGCAAGCTGGCTCTGAAGGCTTACTAATATTTACAGATATCCCAGACATTTTCACTACAGTACTTTTTTGCTGAAATGGCTCAATGCATTTGGCTAGGTCCATTAAGACGAGTTAAAATTAATCTAATATCATACTTAGAGAAACAAGGAAGGTCATTTACAGGGCACATTGCCAGCAGACTTCTCTGAGGGCTTTTTCTTCTGTTTCCTTTCTTTTCTTTGCAATAAAAAACAAAATAACAGCCCTTGTTGTCCAATTGTTCTTGGGCGCCTTGAACTATTACTACTTGCTCTGTACTGACAGCCTTACATGTACAATTAACTCCTTCAAATCTGCTGGCAAAAGCTCATGGAAAGCATTGCCTTGTGAAAGACCTGGCATAACCAATGACCCAGCCATCTGACCAACCCGGCTATGTGATGACAGTGAAAAATAGTCCTGCTGAGAAAAAGAGCATCATCCTGTGATGGCTACACAGCCACAAAGAGGCTCCAAGAAGGGCTCAATACATACTCTCCTTGATGCTTCATCAGCCTGCCACCTCAAAGATGGATGTTTGTATAAGAGTGCCCAGCAGGATGCTAGCACAGCACTGAACTGTATGTACTGGCTGTGGCTGAGATCAATTTTGCAGAGTTGCTACAGAAAAGAGGGGCAGGGCACCCTCTCACATCCCACAGATGCATATCCCATCCTACTGAGACACATGAAGGGCTGCATTCCCAGGTTTGTATGCACCACATCTCCAGAGGTAAAAGTCGCTGGATTGAGCCTTCAGAGAGTAAGGCATCAGGGCACCCGATTGCCACACATTAGCTTGCAAGTGTGATTAGGAGAAGTATTAATGGAAACCTTCCTCATTCCTATTGCTAAGCTGTCTGGCTAATGTCCCCTGTGATGATAATAATAATAATGGAGCTTCTAATGGCATTAGTAATTTTTTTACATTTGGTGAGTTTTGACTGGTAAAGGCATAAAAATAAACAAGACACAATAGAGATAAGCAGCAGGTAACAACTTTCCATACAACTCCTCTGTACATATTTTCACTGAAAATGACAATGTAAGAACTATATAATCAAGGCACAAACAAGCAAAGAGCACAGAATAAATAGAACAGCCCTCTTGCTGTAACTTATACGACTCGTACTTATTGAACTGAAAAGAGCGTACTGAACACTAAAGAATGGATCACCTGCAGTAAGCTAAATCGTTTTTCTGCTGATGATACAGTTCCACATGGTGTGGTGATTCAAGGGGAAAGAGGATGGTAAAAGAAGTAGAAAGAGAAGGAAAGACCACAGCTCTGCATCATAAGAAGAGAATGAAATGCATAAACTAGAGGAAAGGCATCTCTAAGAAATTCAGTGTGAGTGATGGTTTCCCACTTCAAGTGCAGGGGGAACTCAAAGATTTTAATCCATTCAGTGATTTCAAGGTTAGACACTATAAAGGTCCTTCTTGTGGCACAAAACAGGGGCATAATTTTCAGATAGTGCTTGAAGTCAGATGGTTTCAATAGCCCACTGAACCTTTTGGCACCTGAATTGCAGACAAGTCTCAGTTCAGATGGAGTCCCCTTTCCTAGTCTGTTAATACACAACTTCCAAAGGCGCTGTGACCATGTTAACTGCAGTAAGCACTGGAGCAACAGGCAAAATGAACCAGACTTCTAGACAGATGCATGTGTTATGGAAAGGGATTCAAGAAAACCACATTGCCTGCTTCAACTGAGTGCTATATTGCAGTAATTGTATGCTATTGGGTTCAAGCTGGTGAGCACACAGTTCTGACGCTCTGCTAAAAGCATTCATGTAGTGATAATGCATTTGTAATCTGTATTATTTATACTGTGCCACACCGTAATGTAAAAATTAGAAGTTGACCTCAAAATCTACATTGTTAGGAAGCACAGGAAATATTTATCTAAATTAGTTCCATGAAGCTCAAGAGTGGTCTAAAAGCATGCCATCTGGAAAATAAGTCTTATAAATATACTTAGCTTGCCATTTCCCCCAGCTATGCAAGTTTTCTGTGGGAGTTTCATAACAAAATACTTGCTATTTTTGAGGTGTTTAGGATAGTCAAGGAAAAGTAAAGGAAACAACTGGATTACTATTTAAGGCTAAATAATAAAATTTGAATATAATATTCAGGAGGGGATCACTAGAGCATGTACTTCCATGTGCACTACTAGCTGAAGACACCAAGCAGTAAATTGAATTATCAGGGTCTGTAACTTCTAGAATTTTGCATTGTTCAACTCCAGTCTAAGTGCCATATGGTTTCGGTATATAGTATTTCATATTTAGCACCGTATGCATGAGTTTGATGAAAAGCTCATATAAAATTTTGGTACATGTCAGGAACACATCACTACCTAAGTTCTGGTGCTCCACAAAAGGGTTTTGTAATTTCTATTTGACTTAGGGGTGTCAGAGGACAGGAAACAATTCTGAAGTGACTATTTTTTCTGCAGTACTAGAGACAGCAAAATCCATTCTCTGAAACAGTTTCTGACTCCTGGATCACAGCCTGCTTTCATACACCATCATGTGCAGAATGGAAGTCCTCTTACAAAAGCATCCCTAATTTGATTTGGAATGCATAAGCCTATGGCACCACCTAGCTGCAAACACCTGGGGTTTATTCTTTTTTTCATTTCAAACCCACCATTTTAATTTCACTAGCACTTAATTAAGATGTAGGATAAGTATTTACTACAAATGTGCTTATCATCTGATCTATGGTTCCCCAGATGTGTTCCCCAAGTCATCTGCATGTTCTGGATTATCTCATTGGTTTGTTATAGGATGGTGCCTTAGTGCTTATCTACAGGCACTGATTCAGTGGAAAGAACTCAGGTGTCTCGGGCTCATGTCTAAGTACAAGCCTGAGCCAAGATGCTGACTGGTATTTCCTCCTTCTGAACCAGAACACTTCCTGAAGTTATTCGTCTGTTAAATCGCAAAATTGTGTTATCACCCTAAACAGAAAAAAAAAAAAACTAGGAATCTAAAACTAACTACCAAAAAAAGATACTTATTTTACAGGTATTACTGAATTTACAGGAATTTACAGGAATTACAGTAGGAACTTCAGATGCACTTTGGAAAAAAAAAAAAATTTTGACAAATTACTGTAACAAACTGTCTCTTCTTTTCTGCAGCTTCTCAGAAACATGAAAAAGATATTTTTCAATACAAACAAACACCCTTTTTTTCAAGTTTATATGAAAAATTAAACACAAAAATTACAAATATCCTCAATATGGTTGTCAAAAGGAACATTCCTACTCTATACAGAAGGGTATTTTGCCTACTTTCCTTAAAAATATAGTCATTTCTATATTAGTCTAAGCCAATATGTCTTCGTTTTGTTTCCTAGGATGTTTCTTACAGCCATTGAACAAAATCAAATACCCTGTAATTTGGTCAGCTCCACAGAGCAGGCTGGAGACACATTAAATATATTAATATCTTCATTTCTTCATATGTTTCCCAGAAACCTTGGCATAAAAGAAGTAGAATTTGACATTTATAAAATGGGTCTTCTATGAACTTGGTGGCCTTTGATACACTTACATTCAGAAAAGATGCTTGAGTTGTAGTGGAAAGGTCTTCATGACTGAGTGATCATTATACCGTTAAATAGTTATATTTGGTGAAAGAACAGCAGTCTGATGTTTTTCTTTGCTGATGTTCATCTCAGGCAGAGTTCAGAAAAATGCCTTTGAGGAAAATGCAGTATATGCTTTAGAGAACAGAAAATAGCTTGAGTGTGTGTTATTTTTCCTTAGAGATGGCATTTTAGACATGTCAGCTTCCTTGTCTCTTTGCAATATGCACAGAAGATTCGCTTATGCCATTGCACAGAATTACTTAGCCTTATAAACTGTACAGATGCTTCTTTCTGTACCATTACCAAAAGTCTTGTAGAAAAGTCAAAATGACAGACATAGCACAGTCAGCCATGCTTTCTCAGCATGCAGCTATCTCCTTCACATGTCCTCTGGTCGGTACTTCAGAAGATTTATCTTAGAAGCTGAAGGAAGGAAAAGCCGGTGAAAAGGGCAACATAGTACCAGCACCTTCAATCTCATGCTCCAGGCCTCAAAGAATGCTACAGACAAGAACAAGATGCAAACTTTCTCCCCCAGAAAGTTTTATATTACCAATTAACCAGAGTGCTATAAAATTTTTATCAAGCATACTGACATTTTTGCAGTATAGCAAGGTGAGCCATGTGAACCAGAGAGGTAACACTACTCTGCATTTCATTGTTTCCAATGCATTGGAAACGTAGGTGCTGATTTCCCTTAACTGCACTGTACACAAAGGCTTTTCCAAAGCTTAGTGAAGTTACAGTACCCTTCTCAATGCAAGATTCCATCCTGACAGCTCTGGGCAGTGTGGCCAGAGGACTCTTGCCTCCTCAGGCAGGAGAAGCATGTGCCACAGGACCCTAAAAAACAGTATAGTCCAAGAAAAGGGTAAGGGGAAGCATGTCATGTCCGTCCCTCCTTTTTCTTGTATTCTGTTGTCAGAAAGTACTTTGATATTTCATTTCTTTCACACTGCTTTACCAGAATCTCCTTTAATTAAAAAAAAAAAAAAAAAAAAAAAAATCCAAAGAAACAAAAACAACCCAAAAAAGCCAAAGGAAAAACTTACAAAATAGATACTTGGCCATGAGAGTTGAGATGAGATTCAGTAATTTTGAATCTTGGTTAGAAGCAGACACTGCCCAAAGTGTCAGATTAAACTCCCCATGGAAAAGAGAAACAGGACCAAAATACTAGTTTGTTCTAGAATTCTTAATCTGATGAACAAGAGATTTTTTTTTTTTTTTTAAATACAAAAAGTCCTTAAACAAATAACAATTGCTTCTGGTTAGACTTTGTTTTCATATGGATTTTATAAAATAATCAAATAACTGCTTATACTGATCATTAGTGGAATTATTTAAAATTAAAGTCCTTAATTATTTATTTTAATAGGAAAATTTTTAGAGATAATTTGGCAGAAACACAGGAATATAAGATATTGAATAGAAAGAATTTTTTTCTATTTAAAAAAATGAAAAGTGATTTACTCATGGAAGTAAGATAATTCTTGTTTCCCTTCTGTACCTACTCCTGCAGTACCTAACATGACACAGTTGCTTCTGATGAGTTTGGATAGCCCTTATCCAAGCTGGGTCATTTACATCCCAGTCAAGCGAAAAAACCTGTAAGGATGATCTTTGAAGACAAGAATTGCAAGAATATTGGGAATAAGAATTCTGTGAGGAGAAAAGCTTTGGCCAGGAAAGAAATTTATGCTTTAGAAATCCAAAAATGGAAGTACAAAATTAGTTGGAAAACATTTAATGTGCGGTGTTTACAAAAATAAATGGTAAAATGTAGCTTATTTGTATAAATAAAAACTAATACATGAAACAAGTGGTGCTGCTATGTGTAAGGATGGTATGGACTAAAGATAACTGATGTATGAGCAAATGGTAAGTAATATGTTGCTCTCTGTTCTACATACACATTCTCACAGAAAGTGCAGTAAGGGCAAGACTATTAATATGAAAGAGTGAATAGATATAAAAACTGCATATTCAACAGGGAAATAGGTGAGCCCAGGATGGTGGTGAAGTTATTTAAAAAGCTATCTCTTCTAGTCTTAAATGGTTCCATGAGATTTGAGAATAGGTTATTATATTTTCTATATAAAAAGGGAGTAGTGGTGTGATTCAGACAGCTGATCTGTTAGTTCGATCTCAGCTCATTAAGCACTGTGTAAAAACAACAAAGAACATTTTGCTGAAAGAAAAGGCATAGAAAGTGATGGCTAGTGGAATTTTCTTCGATCTGTCTTCTGACTTCTCTGGTTAAATATTTTCACCAATAATATTGGCTCTGTAATCTGGTGCTCTGCTGAAATTCGTTGCATACACTTTGCAGTAATTAACAAATCATAGGAGATACTGAATAGTGGATAAGAAAGAGGAAAAACTGGATTAGCACGGGGCCCTAAGTACTAGAAGTGAGATTAGATTAAACTAAACCACAGAAAACAGAAGGTCATACTTTTATATCATACATCATCACACGTTCTTTAGTGACGAAATGACAGAAGATCCTGTGTTAACTAGTTAGTCATAGCCTGTCTAATGCTAGTGACATGATATGGTCTTCAAAAGGAAAAACACCTTTTGGGATCATATCAGAAAAGATATTTCCAGCAGCCAATGTATTGAGAAAGAATGATTTTTAATATATAAGGCAAAGTTTGGACTTAAGTTTTTAGAAGGAGGTATCTCAGAAAGTATCTCTAACCAGTTACCAAGGTGAATAAGAGGAGTTTCTTCTTTCTTAATACTGGAAAATGTGCAAGGAAATTACTGGGTCATGTAGAAAGTTGATCAAAATATGTGCCACGTCTAATGGCATTGGGAGTTTATAGCCCTGTTCTGCAGCTGAGCCTCCAGGAATCACTGTCAACAGTATGGAAAAAAAAAAGAATAAGAGGAAATATGTAGCAGGAAAAACTGCAAACACTTACAACATTTAAAGTGTCCCTACAGAAATGAACAGACCAAATACCAAGTCACCCAAGTTTACAGACAAAAGATAACATATTAGAATGAGAAAAAGATCAGAATGTTTCCTTCAGTCCTACAGCTCTGTTTTATCCTGTTAAAGTAACAGAGGCTTCATTTGGTTTTGATTTTGCTTGCCTATTAATTACCTTAAAGTGAGTGCTTTATTAAGGATATGTTCTAGATTAGAATTTTCTATGCCAGTCGAGTGTTTTGATAGCACAAACACATTACATGGAAGTAATAGTCATGACTCACTATTAGCTAGTGATTATAGAAGGTGGTGCCACTCCAGTTGCATGGAAATACAGGGATTATCACCAGATCCTGCAGGTTTAGAGGTCACTCCTTTTTTTTTTTCTTTTTTTTTTTTCCATTTATGTCTCTCCCCCACTTCCCTTGCCCTTCTCTCATCACACATCTTGCTAAATCACAATTACATTCTTAAGGATGGGTACTGAGTCCCCTGATATGGGCACAGAGTGCTATAGCACAAAGACTTCAGTATGCCTTCCCCTGTGACAGGATTTTAGCAGGACTTGTTCTGCTCTTGCTTGGATCCTTCTGCTCTGTGGGAGTTCTGTGTGCTGCTACCACCAAGCAAGGAGGTCAGCCTCTTTCTGCTTCCCCAGAATATGTCCAGATAGCTACTTAAAGTACAAGCCCTGTACCCTGTACTTAAAGTACAAGCCACAAGTACTTAAAGTACAAGTCTGTCTACAAGTAAAGTACAGAGACTAAGGTCCTGCAAGCTGATGTGCCATAGTAGGTCTAGACTGCGAGGTCATTAGATCACTTTCCTAATGCAGGAAGTGAAGGATTCAGACATGGACATTCTGCTTCCTACCCTGGACTCTCGCACATCTAGCTGTCAGAGCAGTGAAGCATTAGGATACATCTTGGCTCTGTGACAGTGCTTTGGCAGTTTCTCTTCAACATTACTTATTCATCACCCTTTTAGGGTGCTAAATAAATTATTTAGGAGCTAAATAAATGAATGGCACACTTAACAAGTGGGCCAGGGACTGGAGGATCCCATATGCCGGGTCATAATGATGAGAGAAGGCAGCAGCAAACACAGGCAGTAAAATTAAGCAAGTATTCCTAGTCCACCTCCTTAATGAGGACTGTTTGGTCTATGCTACAGCTATCTTGTCACTCCTTCCAAAACTATGATAGCAGCACATAAGCACAATTCAAAGATTCCCGGGCTAGCAGTCAAGTGGTAGCTCCAGAAGCAGAACAATTTAATCGGTGTTTTGCTGCATGCACATAAATTATCTTTGTTAGGATGCAAGTGCTGTGGCATTATGTCTGCGCTTCTCTTGATCTGATCTGATCTGGTAGCTCTGCAGATTCAGGCAGTGTACCCTGTGATTGTATCTGCTCTATTAGCTTCAGCTCAGCAGGGTCCTGGCCCTGCTGTTTTGTGCAGTATAGATAGTTATCTAGCTTGTAGAGTTACTCCTTGGAAACCCTGCTGACACTACAAGCTGCTTTTCAAGCCAGTTATCTTTCTTAAGATGTGTAAACTGAAAAAGGAGTTTCTCTGGACTGCTGAGAAATGATACATAGAGTTGCTTTTATGTTTGTCTCAAAGATACACATTGTTCAAAATACAGTACTGGAGGAGTAATCTGAACTAAGAAGGTTTCATATTCATAACTTTGTCAAATATCAAAAAAAATGTAAGGAAACTCATACAAGTGAGTGAATGTAAAAGAAATTAGGTTACTATAATGAAATGAGAATTTGATCAGACTGTTTAAATCACAATACCTTAGTAAACTTAGGGTAAAGAAAGAAACCAGTAAGGAAGATATTTTGTTTAGTAACAATCCTTGTTGCTGTTATCAACTGTCATTGGGACTGGTGTACATATTCTAACAACAGATATGACAGGGAGAGTCAAATTTCCAGACTAGAATTAATGTTCCAAGTGTGGTCTTCTGAAATTACAGGTAATGAGGTTATAAACAATCCCTGTTACCAGAGGCAGGGTTGCACACAAGGGAAAAATCCAGTTAGAAGAAACATTAATTTTTTCAGGTGACAGTAGTGGAACATCACAGGATTGCCATCAGAGTTCCTAGCCAGTGAAATGCATGAATCTTTCAGACAGCAAGGCTGTCCTGCAGATATTTGCAGCGGTTTTAATTTTTTTCTGTGACTATGACTATCTGTTTCTGCTCACTAATAGATCTTCACATGATAACACATTTCTCTCATTCCCCCATCTCAGATGCAAAGCAAGTAGATGTGAGGGAAGGAATTTAAAGGGAGGGAATTAGAAAATTAGAAATAAGGAGATGGATGGCAGGACAGGTGGGTAAGAAGTCCTGAGAAGAATTTAAGAGAATGGAAAAGATAAGAAGACACATAAACATTCAGAAAGACATGTATATAAGGGAATGATTTAAGAGTGTGCAGAGATGGATGCCAAAACTAGTGCTATTTGTTTTGTCCCTAAGTACTTGATTTTGCAACTTTAACATAGGGATTGGCTGTTGAGGGGAATACTCTATAACTCTGTTATTAAAAATAAAATAAAGGGGAATACTATTATCCAAGAGGGTAGATTCGGATGTCCAGTGTTGGGAATTTCAGCTAATTCCCTCTGTACCTTGGGACTGATGGTCTTTCTTGCACCCATTTCCTTCCTGTTGTGAGTACTGGCACTGTTTTCCAGAAGGTAGTATGTTGCACTACAGAGACAGCTGAAGTTATGTGGAGAAATCCATCTCTTGTTAAAGCACACCAGAAGTTTAACAGAACAATTACAATTAATGGAAAAGATGCAAAATCATTTTAGAAACTTAAAGGTCACATTTAGGAGTGTTTGGGTCCAGGCTTCTTGATTGTAGTTTTCTTTTTCAGCTATATCTGAAATTTAAAGTAAATATGAAAATCATATGAAAATGATATCTCAATCCCACTTCTCTGCCTTGGCCTTGTTTTCTCCTTTTTCTCTTCATTTTCTGCCATTCTGTGTTTAATCAGAGTGCTCAGCTTTCCTCATGGGTGTCACATGAGTTCTGCATGTGGAGATGAAGGACTTGCACAACAGCAAGATGCAGACTGTCAGGTCAGTACTGCCAAACATTGTGGGATGCTTTTTGGAACAGAAAGATTTCATCAAGATAAAGCTTTTTTTTTCTTTTAGAGATCTTTAAATCTTTCTTTTTAGAAGAAACAAACTTGCAAAGAACAGCAACATAAAACCCCTTGACTCTAAGTGTCAAGCTTAAAAAAAAAAGTAAAGGCATTCCACTGGCTAAGATGGAAACACTTTTCAGCAAAGAAGAAGAGCCCATTCAGGTCAGCATCAAGTCAGCCTGTTCCAGTTTTGTGCTTTGTTTTATAATTAATTTTCTTTACACACACAGCATTTGAAGTTGAAATAACTGGGTCAGGAGACCAGATTTCCAAGGCTGGGATTGCAATGAATACTTCACTATCCATGAGGAAATACAAGGTCAGTAGAGTGTCTTACGTGCCTTTTTCCCATGAAATAAATAACCTGTTCTCATTTCCCCACAAAAGAGTATTTCAGAGACTCAGTGGTCAGCCAGCCACAAGGGCTGAGCAATTAGCATTGTAGTGAGAGAAAGGCTTTAGAAGAACAACTACTACAGAAAATAAAGCCTACCCCTCTGCACTGCAGTGGGCATAGCTGTCATAACCTTTGAAACCACCTGCATGATGGCTTCTCTGAGTTTAGTTTGAGTGCCATCATTCAGACAGCTACAGCTACCTCTCAAGGGCCTGATTTTCTGTTATCTTAGAGGTTATGTGTAATCACTGATGTGAAAGTGAGTGGCAGGAATCAGGAGAGCAGAATTCTCTTCTTCACTAGGCCCACTTTTCCACCACCTAAGTGTCTAAATGTGCATAACAAAGTAATGATCCTCTCCCCAAAAACTCAAATTAAATTCTTCCAGGGCATTGTCACATTTTTATTTTTTTTTTTGGAAACGCAGCTTAGAATCTGGCAATATTGAAAACACTGGAAAGAGGAGATGAAAGAACAGAGTGAATATGCAAACAGCTCCTTTCTATCTTTCTTCTATGATATCATAGCCAAAGATGCAAAAGATGTACATAGTGAGATTTGGTTATGGAATCACAGTTCTTTATTGTGATTTGCAAGAACTCAAAAGAACTGAAGTGCTTAAGGAATCTGAAATGACAAAGAGAAAGAACAGTGTGATGCTAAATCTGGAAGTGACTTAACAGTATCTAGAAAAATAAAGTCTTTGATATAAGCACCTGGAAAAAATTCCAACAGCCCACAAAGATGCCCTGATATTTTTTGGTTTGTTAGGGTTTTGTTTTGGTTTTGTTTTGTTTAATTTTGTTTTGTTCCAGTTTTCTGCTTTTTGATTTTTTAACATGGTAAATATCTTTGGATAAAAATTAACTTTCTCAGAGTGATTTTTGTTACAGATTCACTTACCTTGATCAGATGCTTAGCAGACTGGAACCTGTTTTTTTTCCAGCAATATAAACCAAGAAATAAGCAGGAAAAAAGTCCTTTCCTAGGTGAACTAAAAACCTGGCTACAAACACTAACATCTAGTTCTGAAAGGCACAATAAAAGGCAGGTATACTTCAGAGCCTTAATGGAACTTAATTGATTTCCAAGTCACATAAAACTCTTCCATCACAAAAAAGTCTTGAAGGTCTGTGATCTCGTTTCTTGTTTTGTTGGGATTTGGAGAAGGCTTTTTGTTGTTACTGATAAAGCTTCTTGCTTTGATGCAAGTCAAATGAGAAATGCTAATCACATTTCATCAGATCATATGTCCAGCTGTTTAACTAAATTAATTGCTGTTCCAAATACAAGGACTAGCTTCAAGAGAGCAAGACAGTACCAGTGTTGGAAAAGACGGCTTTTTTTCTTTTTGTTCCATAATGCTTAAGGACCAATATGTTTCTCTTGGAGCAGTGAAGGCATAATTCCTTCTCTTAGAGTAGATGAAGACCAAAAGTTGGATCTGCACTTCAAGGAAAATGTAGGACCATGATTTGTTTTGTCCAAAATACAGCAGAATTCTCAGTATTGAGAATCATCTCTCTGACCCTGTGCCTGACTCCTGGAGTGTCAGTTGTGCTGCTACATGAGGGACCATCACAACCAGTAGAGTTAACTTCAGTCCATGAAGTTAAGCAGGATTTCTTTAACGTGGAAGGGAGCAATGGGAGTTACTCATGTGATGAGAGGGATCAGGAGTAGAGGTCCTCTGTAGGAAAGGAAAAAGAAGTCTCCTGGTGTTTTCTAACACTCAGGTACCTCCTTTGACCATGCCCTTAAATTTAGTCAAATACAAAAAATGTAGGCATGCTAACAGATTAACCCCAGTCCTACACCTGGAGCTGCCTGAGGCAGAAGAAGCCCACGTAGAGTTAGGCTAAGACAACATATGACTTTGTCTAAACTTTCCTTCGGTTATGTCTACGTCAGTCTGATCAGATGGGGTTGTTCTGTGACACTACATTAATTCTTCTCACAGTTCTCAGGCATTAAATGCAGTAAGCACACAGTTAGACCAGCAAAAGTGTTATCAGCCCATGAACAGCCTGTTTACAGGGAATGTTGTGTAAGGGTGGAACTGTGCAATCCTGCTCCAGATAAACAGAAGTTTTGCAGCTGGCCCGCACAGACCTCCCAGGTTAAAAAAAAAAAAAA
>VZTE01004276.1:1364479-1421499 GCA_013397775.1 Eulacestoma nigropectus
TGGCGAGGGACCTGCGGGACGCCTCCCTCCTTCCCTCGGCCCGGTCGCCTGCGGGGAGCGGACTACAACTCCCGGCGTGCAGCGCGGCGCCTGCCGCCGGCNGGAGGGCTCGGGGCCGGCAGCGGGCGGGGCGCGCTTGGGAGGTGAGCGGTGCGGTGCCGCCGGAGGTCGCGTTTGGGAGTTGGAGTGCCGGGCCGGTGCCTCGTCCTTAAGAAGGTGTCTTTCGTGGAGGGGCGCTCTGGTAACGGTGGCAGCGCCTGGCGGGGTGTCCAGGGGGCTTGGGCACCGCAGGCGGGGGCTGCCAGCGCGTTCCACAGAATTGCAACCTGTCCATAGAATTTTGCAACCTGTCCCGGGCCGACCGGTGGTTTGTGCGGTGAACATGACCTGGTTATATATAGGGGGGACGGAAGAGTCAACAAAACATGTGGTAATACATAATTCTGTGTCCTTCCCTTGTTGAAATGTCACCCTTACTTTGGAAGTACGTGGGACACCTGGTCTCATGGACCGATCTAGTCCTGTGCTCCTGCCCAGCCAGAAGAAAGATTACACAACGTTCTTTGATCAGCCTGGGTCAAAACCCGAGTGGTTTGGCAGCTTTCGGTGGTTGTGCTCCGATGGTCATGCGAGCTTCGCACTGAACCTGTTTGTTCTGGTGCTGGCACGAAGTCAACACAGGTGCTGCCCTGATACGCCTTCTCCCGGTTTAACTTTCGGTCCCTCGGGTGGATTCGGTCTCTTGGTGTCCAAATGCAGGAGAAAAAGCTGCACGGAAAGGCAAAGGTTCTGTAAGTGTCTGGCAGAAATAGGGTAGGGCACACAGAGCAATCCCAGCTGGGACATGATTTATTGAGTTACTTGCAATTGCATGGCTGGCTTTAACAAGAGAAAATAAGCTAAAGCTACTAGTGACAGACTCCGTGTCGCCAGAATTGGATGCATTCACTGCCACTTACTTACTTACAGGAAACCAAATGGATTCGTGCGTTGCTTTATTGAATGCTTACTTGACTCAGAAAACTAGAAAGGTTATTGAATTTGTTTTGTTTGTTTGTTTTCCTAGGCCATGAACATTTTTATAAATTCTGATCAGAATTACTTTTCACTACTTTCAGTTCATCAGGTAGCTTTAACAAACATTCAGGAAGACTTTTGAGAGAGCTTGATTACAACATCCATCTGAAAGCCCTACCTCCCTTAGGGCCAAAAAGCCACAGTAGCTGGGAGAATGGGATGGGCAATACGCATTTGTGGCATAGTAAATATGAGAAGTGTGCCAGGGCACTGGCTCATATCCTGAGGGGCTTGAGAAGCAAGGTAGAGTGAAAATAAAGGCACTGCAAACTTAGCAACTATACAATGATAATATACTCACTGCTCCTTTCTCATCTCAGTCTCCTGGGATTCATCTGTTGAGAGGAGCAATTAGCATTACAGCCATAGGGGACAGTGAAATGTGCTTTCAAATGAGAGAGCATTCAAACATTCAAAACAGTTGTGAATACTGCTTGACTGTCTTCTGTGCTGGAGCTGCAAAGTAATTGTGGGTTCTAACTAGTTTCCTGAGATTTCGGGGAGGGGGTGTGTGCAAAGGGGAGAAGAGAGCACTGGACTATATTTCACTCCCCTTTAAAATGGTCATTATAGCTATGGAAAGAAGAACTCTGTAACTCAGGAGCATCAAGAGACAACTGGGAGGCTGTGTCCAAGGCCACCCATTGTAAGTCTTTAGGTCAGGTTGCAGACAGTGGGGTCGGTACAGCTGCTGTACTGGCAGTGTGTGGTGAGCAATTTACTTGTTTGAATCTTGGTTTTTAAGATGCAGTTGTCAGTCTCAGAGATGTGCACAGAGTGGAGTTCCTTTTTCTAAGACTACAACAGGGCATGTAGCAACAGGCACTCTGAAAGCAGCATTTTCACAGTTGTTTGGTTGTGTGCAAGCGTTTCTTTGGGGTTTTTTTGACTAATTCAAAGGTAACAAAGTTTGATGCCATCCTGCCATCTTGTATCCATGATATATGTCCAGCTTGTATTCTTGTATTAAAACGATCATGTAGGATGACCTATTTCTACTACAAAACTGGAAGTCAGCATATTTTTTTTAAATTCTGCTCTAGATGTATCATGTCCAGTTAGGGGTCTTGATACAAAGTTTCACTTCATCTTTCTCCCTCTGCTCTTGTAGATCCTGTAATCCAAACACAACCACCTGAAAATTTCTGTGGCCACAATGAAGCCTTCAGTGCTGGGATAAAGTGGAGAGCCCAGCTTGCCCAGAAAGACCTCACATGGCCCTAATTCTTGGCCAGTCACGTCTGAAACTCTCTGTGTGCTGCCGCTCTGTTTTGTGGGTGGCCGGTGGCAGTCCCTGGCTGGTGCTCTCTGTGCCAGTACCCACAAGTGTAACCTGCTGTTTGGGGTCAGCTGTTGGGCCGCAGCTGCTGAGCCCTCACAAAAACATTTGTCTTGGACTTCTCAGCTCAGACCTCATTCTGGCACTTGGCCTACTTAGACCTATTTCAGCCTCTGCGGTTGTCTGATTTCCAGGTTGAACCAAGGACATTATGTCACCGCTTCCCTACAGACTAAGATGCTAAATGTGAGGCATGAAAGAGGAGAGCTTTTGCTGAGGTGTGTCTGTGACACTGCAACAGTGTTAAGTGCTACATCTGAGACAGCAGTGCTGTGCACAAACCCAGCAGAACTGCAGGAGCCTGAAGAGCCAGTGGGTGCAGAAGCAACACTAAGAGTGTCATGGGTACACAGATTGTGGTAGTCCCTGAGGCCTGTGCAGAAGTCTTTGCAAGCTTTACTGTTTCATAATGCACAAATATCACTGGGGATGAGGTGAAGGTGGAAGAGTAGAGCAAGGATAGTACTTGCTCTTCAGCTTGATTAGTAGGTAAGAGTTCTGTCGTCTGCCCCCTTGTGTTTAAGTGAGCCTTTCTAGTGTCTGTCAGTTTCTGGTGTTCCTGGTGGTTATTGATACCTCTGCTGACAGCTTCCAATTTTGCTGCATAGTTAGAAGAGCTCTCCTGGAAATTACAGGTGAATTGTCAGGTCTGAAGGGTTGACAGCTTGTCAAAATATAGCTGCTAGGTGCAGTCATCTAAGCTCTCATTCTTTCAGTACTAGCATAGAACATGTGATTGACAGCCCAGAGAATGAACCTGGTTTTTTCACAGATCAGATAAAGCACACTGTGTGACAGGGCATACTCCTCCAATGTGCGGAACTGTCTCCTGTCGAGTATGGAGACAGGGGAGTGGGGACTTGGGGGTTATAGCCATCCCTTTTGAGTGAGAAAGTTATGTGATTGGGCATTGATACGTTAAAATACCGGCAACCATCCACCTTGTCCTTCTTCGGGGAACTAATAACCCTTTCCCTGTAGCCTGGGAACTGTAGCAGGCTCTTGCTTTCTTCCTGTTCCAGTAGTTCTCACAAAGTGATGCGGTTCAACCTCAACCTATTCTTCCCCTTCAGAAAATCCTTCTTACACAACAATCTGAGAGAATGCTTCATCCTTGCTCTGAGTTACCAGGAAGGCAGCTGAGTTTTCGTCTCTGATAATTGGCCTTTCCTGTGGTATTGATAAGAATATGAGTTGGTGCTGGGTGCAGTGGCAGTTTTGGTAGTACAGGATCCACTTCTGCTGGAGTTCAAGCTGATGGTACTGGCTTATGGGTATCTCCTAATTCCTCTGTGCTGAAATCTAATTGGTCAGAAACTGAATAGCTTAAAAATTCCATCTCCCGTCATTCTTCCCTCCCAGACAAACCCATTTCTGTACACAACAAGAAAATGATGGAAAGGAGTTCTAGTAGCTGTGTAAAACGTTTTTCTTTTCCCTGTTCTAAAACCCACTACTTTGCAGCAAGAGTTAGTTGTTTCCAGTAGAAGCTTTAAAGTTTATTGATACCAACTTCTTGCTGAGTGCCTGTTTTTTTAATGCTGCTTCTTGACAGTTCACTTAAGAGTAATTAATGAAGGGCAGTGTTATTCCCCTTACTTTATATAAGAATATATAAGAATATTTACTTTGCCCTACCTTACCTGTAGCAGCCATCCAGATGGATGTCAGACCAGCAACAGAACTGGTCTCCTGTGTCCCTCTCCAGTGGTGGCTCCTTCCTGAAAACAGGAAATTATTTTAAGCATGTTATTGTCTTTGAAAATACGCAGTTTTGTCTTTCATTGCATAAAGCATTAAAGTCTCCCTCACTTGCCTCCACCTTTCTTCCAGAGAGGACAACTTTTCCCTTCTTTATCTCCTTGTCATGCCCACTCTAAAACTGGCAGGAGGTTTGTACTTGTTTTGTCTTCAAGTGGAGTGGTAAGGGATCCAGAAAAAGATGCAAAAAGGAGTTACTGAGAAAGAAACGGGAGAGGAGGGCTCCCACAAGAGGGCTCAGATCATTTTAATAAACCTGGGAGTGCTTTCCCTCTCAAATGTGAACACCTTTCCAAAATAGTAGGAAGGAGAACATCAAATATCCAACCAGGCCAGAAGGCAGCATAGTTTTCAGAAAAAAACCCACTTTTTTGTGTTGTGTTTTTTCTGAGTTTGGCAGATTTAAAATATCCTTAGATTTAGTCTGTTCAGGGGTGACTTTTCTAACTGGGGAAGAAGAAGAAACGAAGTCTGGATATTTACCTGGGCTCTTTGAGTTAACCCAGGTTGTATTGGGAGTAAGTGGAACAGAGCCAGCATTTCTATCAAAGCAAGGAATTCCCAACTTGGGATTTTTGTTTGAAAACTAAAGCTGTGCAGAGCTCAACAGCAGCCCACACACCCCTAGTCTGGAGCATTTTCCTGGGGTGTTTAAAAACCAAATGACTTCTTCTGCGTGCTGGAGAAGGGGGCAGTGAACGAAGGTGTGTGAGCAGCGGGTGTGGCTGCAGAGTGGTTGCCAGTGACACTTCCGGTGCCGCAGGGAGGGAAGGCCAGATCTCCAGAGGGCTGGCCTTGCATCCCATATGCCTCTGCTGTTGCAGCCCCTGAAAAGGATTGCTTTCTTCTGGCAGAAAAGCAATTCAGTGGAAACTAGTACTGCAGTTTTATCAGGGGTAAACAGATGTTTTGTGAGCTTTGAAACAGCCATTTTGTATCTCCTTTATCTTCTCTAGCTCCTCACTGCTACAGATGTTCTTAGAGATCTTCCTATCTTAACACAAAGCTCTTTGGATGAAGTGTAGTGTATTGTTTAAAGGTTAGTGAAAAGATTGTGCTGCCAAGAACGACTGCTCCTGCTTGTAAGTTTAGCAGCAGCATAGTGTTAGCACAGCTGGAAACAAAATTGCTGTGGCTGCTGGTGGTTGAAGTTTGGTCTCTCCTCAGGTAACGTTTGCTCTCTGGCTGATTTGATCACTGGGGGTCCTCTGTGGCTTCCACCCACCCACAAATGTTTCTTACAAATGTTTTCAGCATAGAATGTTTTGAGGAAGCATACCTGGGTGGTTCGACATTTTAGCTGACGGTTTCTAGATTTCTTGCAAGGGCTGTGTGGAAATCCTGTGCACGATTAGCTCCTTTGGTTACTAGTCCAAGGAGTACTGGACCAGATTTTTTAATGCTGCTTTTTGACAGTTCACTTAAGAGTAATTAATGAAGGGCAGTGTTACTCCCCTTACTTTAGCTACCATTACTATGACCAGAGCCAGAGAGCTGATGGCCATGGCTTTGTGTGTTCCTGCCCAGTCCCTTGGCATCGTCCCATATATGCTGATTTCAGTATGTCCAGAGATTTCACAGGTCTGTTTTTTACTAGATGTGAGTCATGACTTTTGCTTAGGTAAGCAGTGTAAATACCCACTAATATATCATTTTGTCTGATTCCTCATTCTACATCATAAATTTATGTCAAAAACTTTATTTAATCCTTTGCCTGCTGCAGCCTATTAAGACTAGTCAGCAGAATTTCAACTTGAGGCACAATTCTGCAGCTCATTCACACACACACACGCACTTCAACTTTGTGAACACTGTGTATACAGAAGTGGTTTTTACTTTTCACTAGGTATGAAATTCACTGTATGTCCAGGAATCCTTTAGTTTTCTTCTGGTTTTCATGGCTGACTGTTAAATGTCTATAGGTGGTTAACTAACAAGGACCCATTGAATGTGGTTCCCTTTATTATTTTGTTTTCTCTGGTTCATTTTGAGATGCTAGGCAGCTGGTCTCATTCATGAGTTACCAAATTGACCTCCTATAAAATGTTAATTTAACTCTGATATAGTAGATGAAATACTTAGCAGAGTTTGAATTATGTTATTTGTGGATATTTGTATGTAGTGCCTGAACCAAGCATCCACCAGCTGATAAAAGTATGTTGGTAAATTCTTGCTTTTCTGCAGTACTGTGATAAGAGTTGATTCAGTTACTGTAAGTTTCACTTGAGGTATCAAAATATTTTCCACAAGTAGCAGAGTGGTTTCAGCTGTGCTTCACAGGTATAGAAAAATAGAGCTATAACATTGTAATTTGAAAGTCATGGGCTAAAGGCAGTGGGACTCCCTGCATTTAGAGCTTGCTATAATCAACAGTTCTGGCACTGATGGTACTGATATTTTTAAGTTACTTGGTATAAACTTGAACTGTATTCGTTTGCAGCTACTATTTGGGATATTTATTTTTGATACCTAATGTCATCACAGAAGCCTAGAATGGTTTGGGTTGGAAGAGGGCCTTAAAGATCATCTAGTTCCAACCCCCTGCCATAGGCAGGGACACCTTCCACTAGACCAGCTTGCTCAAAGCCTATTCAACACTTCCAGGGATGGGGCATCCACAGCTTCTCTGAAAGCCTGTTCCAGTGCCTCACCACCCTCATAGTAAAGAATTTCTTCCTAATATCTGAATCTACTCTTTTTCAGTTTAAAACCATTCCCCTTTGTCCTATCACTACAGCCCCTTGTAAGAAGTCTCTTTCCAGCTCTCCTGTAAGTGCCCATTAGGTACTGGAAAGTGTTATAATGTCTCCCCAAAGCCATTTCCTCCCCAGGCTGAACAAATCCACTTCTCTCAGCCGGTTTTCTTAGGAGAGGTGCGCCAGCCATCTGAGCAGCTTTGTGGCCTCATCTGGTCTTGCTCCAGCAGGTCCTCATCCTTCTTATGCCCTCATTCTAGAGGGCAAATACTTCCTAAAATTGTGTTGCTCTGGAATATATTACGTTGTGCTTTAAAAAAAACCCCAAAATTGTAAGTAGAAATCACTTGTAATATTCACTTCATGACAGTTAATGAAAAAATTTTTTAAATTCTGATCTTTTTTATTCAGTTTGAACAGGTGTTCAGAATCACACATTTCTTCTCCAGTTCCACCATGCCATGCATTATTTGTCATCTTTTAACTGAGACAAGCCTTTTGGAAGTATTCTGTTATATGGGTTTAGGCAGGAAGACTTTGTTGGAAATCTTTTTGAAACAGACATTATGAAACATAATTGTACATAGCAATAATTCAGTTTTGCTGTTAACAAGATGTTAATATTGCACCTGGAATATAGTAGGAACACAAGCAGAGATGCAGTGTTTTCATCAACTTCTGGCTCTCTTGTGCTGAAATGCAGGAAGGGCCCCTTCTCTATGATTTCATTTACCCAAGGGCTATAGTGAGCCTAGGTGATCCTGGATCATTGATTCTGGGAAGAGACAGACGGTTGAACAAAAACACCTTCTATTCTGCACAAAAAGCCGGAAGCACCTGTGGCAAAGACAGGTATCTTAAAATGCACTGGGAAAATTGTAGAAATGGGGTTACGTAGAGTGTGAAACTTAATCAATAAATGGCCAGTTTTGACAATGGTTTTCCTTGGGCAGCTGTCTATGTGGGGAGGAATGGAATAATAATTATCAGTTGAGTTCAAAGTTGATATTTATACAGCAAGTTGACAGGGTAACTATTCAAATATTTAACACTTGCTTGTTTTTGTTACAGGAATTACAAAGCTCAGGAAGAGAACACTTTGTACTGGAACATGCTGCTCCATTCTCTGCTTTTTTGACAGACAGCTTTGGGCGGCAGCACAATTACTTGCGAATTTCGTTGACCGAGAAATGCAACCTCAGGTGTAAGTGTCTGCTGGTTCCTTGCACAAAACTCCTCTGCACATATTGTTCAAAGGCCAAGGTTTGGGATAGGGTATTATCGCTCTGTTGGCCCTATGCTGTTTCTTGTCTTCACAAAGTAATGATAAAGAACAGATAGAGACTGATTAGGGCTGAGCTACTGATGGGATGGGAAACCAAGAGCAAGTCTAGGGATCTACTGGAGACAGGTGGAAGTGACAGATCTTTTATCAGACTTGGTGTGGTTTGGATAATGATGCTTGTGTGCTCAAAGTCTCTATAAGCAGGAGAGCTCATACCTAGGCATTGCCACAGTTAGGTCTGCAAAGTCTATGGTGATGTCCCAGTGCTTGCCGGTTGAACTTCGTGTCTCTGTTTGAATGCAGATTAGATAGAAATAAAGTCATCTTTTTCTTCAAAGTGGATCCATTGTAATTTTGAGGCACATCAAATTAGTCTTGGGTTTTCCTTTGAAGTAAACCAGGAAATTGTTAGGATATTGTAAAATTTTTGCACAATTGGTGTTATTTGACATCCATTAAAGACAGCTGCCCTTGGTGCATTTTGCCCATCCGTACTAGATTAATTGCTGCTGGTTATTTTTTGCCCCATCTATTTCTGTAATCTTTGTTTCAGGTCAGTACTGTATGCCTGAGGAGGGTGTTCAGCTGACTCCAAAATCAGAGCTACTAACTGCCCAAGAGATAATCACCCTAGCCAGACTGTTTGTGAAAGAAGGTGTGGAGAAGATCCGACTGACAGGTGGAGAGCCACTTATCCGTCCCGATGTGGTGGATATTGTGGGTGAGTTCCAAATCAGTACAGAGTGTTTCAGAGTGACTTGGTACATGTCAATCCAAGAATTGCACTTAGAGATAGCTGCTGACACAGTCTGGCAGTCAGAAGAATAATTACACATTTAATCATCGTTTTTTTTCCCCAACATTGTGAAATGCAAGATACCTTCAGAAAATTTACGGTTGTACTCTGTTGCTTGGATGGAACTTACATGTTTTTGTATTATACCAGCTGAACCTAGCATTGTTTTCATATTCAATATCTACTACAGTAGCTTGCAATAATGCAGCCTGAGGGTGAAAAATCAAGAACTTACATGACCAGGTCCTCACCAGGTAGGAACAAGTGATATGTGCTTACAAACAAAACAAGCTTTCTCTTTGATTTTTTAGGAGTCTGGTTTTTTTTGTGGTTTTGTTTTGCTACCTTGATAACAGATGTCACTTGCTTGTGTTTAATAAAGAATGGTGAAAAAACCTATGTTTTTACAGTTATTGATGAAGACTGTTACTTCAGTGGAACGTAAATTACTGTGTAAATTTTAGAAGTCTATCTCCTTTGATTGGTATTGTGTTAAATGACTCTGCCTGGATCTTTTCTCTTGAGTCAGGTGCTCTTTTCTCTGTCCAAAGTCTCATGTGTTAAGAAAATTGCAATAAATCTGTGTAGTGGCAATTTCTTAGATTGAGGCTGTATAGGTGGGTGCACTTTGGTGTATTGTAGACAATTGAACTTGTCTGTTTCTGGACATACACTCTTCTAAGTACTGCAGATAAGAAAGAGTTTTATGTGGAAGATGAAGGTCTTGAAAGAAGGGAGATTGCCTACCAATGCAGTGAGCTTTTGTGCAGAAAACTGTTGGTCTCTGCCTCTGCTCTGTTTTGTTCAGGATTTGGAAGACCCTTTCCAAAGAAGATGACCTTCCAAAGGAAGCAGCAGAGCTGTTGTAGTTTATAGAACTGACCTGTTTATGGCAGGAAAAGGTGTGACTGGGGTGAGCTGGGATGTGTCACCTTGAACTTTGATTGTGAGGAGTTCTGAAATTGCACTAACTTTCTGGAACTCTGAAATATCATTGTCTAGAACATTTTGCCCGTGCGTGATGGGTTTGGGGTTGTTATAGTATTGAGGGAGCTATATGCCTTTCAAGAGACACGTTTCTTTCAAGATATTAGATTCTTTCCAGTGGTAATAGGTGTAAATACTGGCTCCTATAAAAGGGAACTAGATTTATAAATAGGGTTGCAATTTAAAATATAATAAAGCTTTGCTGTTCAGCATATAGTATTGGCATGAAAATGAGTTGAAATCAACCATGTCATCAGTTCAGTACAGAACTTTCTTTCCTAGTGTATTGTAGACACCTTTTTTATTTATCAGTGGGTGGTAGCTGATGACTTAACACAGCTGTTCTGATGTTGGTAGTCTAAGTGGAGTAGTTAGGTCACTGCAAAGGCATTATTACATTGTTGCAATCTAGAAGTATTGGTACTGGAAGGATCTTTTTGTTTTGCTTTACTCAATGATAGAATTCTCAAAGGTTTATTTTTATGCCTTAAAGAGAGAAATGGATCTTTTTGAACCTGTGGGTTTTCGTTATTCTGCCCGTGTTCCTGTTCACAGCTGAACTTTGACAGATTCATAGTGATCACTTTAATGGATAACAGTAGTGATCTTGTGGTGAAGGTAAGGGATGTTAAGACGTTTGTCCTGTTATATTAGTTCATTCTGTTGTGGATTTGTATTAGTCTGGCTGGGTTTTTTTAAGCCTGTTGAAAATTATCAAATTGGATCTACAAACACTTCCTGTTTTCTCAGACTTTGGTGTTACTCTATGGTGCCCCAGTCTGGGATCAAGGTAAGAGAGTCAAAACTAAATAGATCAATGTAATAATTAAGGGAAAACTCATTGAAGGAATATCAAGCCCAAAAATACCTTCTGCAGAATTTGAGTAAAGCATCTTTATTGAAGCTATCTTAGCACAATGGACTGGTTTGGTCTGAGATAGAGTTAGTCTGATTTTCTAGATGGTTTTAGAGAAGCTGGCTACAATATGTCAGGTGCTGAATTGGGTTGAGGTTTAAGCTAAGTTTATTTTCAGCAGGCCTTTCTCCAAACTATAAATGATCTGTGAAATACCAGTAAAGCTCAAAAATGTTAATGCTGGGTTTCTGTTACCAAATTTTTTTAATACTCAAATTCAAGTTTTTTAGTTTTCTCAATGAACAAATGTAATTTGAAGCTATTGTAGGAGACCATGCTATTCAGAGACCTTCTACAGTTCTTTAGATTATTTTAAATCTTGTAACGGATGCACATACATAAACTATGAGTCAGCATCTAACACTTGCAGAAAGCTAAATTATGTCCTGGGAACTGCTGAAAACATATGTTTGAGACTTTGCTGAAGCAGCTGATAGTGGAATGTAGAATCCATCTCCTCTGAGATACTCAAAGTTTAAATAAGCACCGGATATAAACTCTGTGATAGCTGTTTATTATTAGTAGTCTGGGGAGTACACATCTGCACTGACAAAAGCATTTTGTGGAGGATGGACTATTGGATGACCTTTTATAGCAACATACCCATTTCAAGAGTGAAGTGGTGTAGGGTAGACTTGTTAGTTGATGTATTAGGAAATATACACACCTTTTCTGGACTCAGTTGGGAGAAGTACAGTTAAGAAAGTGATTGGAGGAGAATACATAAGAAAATTGTCTATTTAAGAAGATGCTCCTGATCCTAAAGGAAAAAGTACATGTAAAATGGTTTACTTCATGGTTCAAGCTTGACATACAAGTTTAAGCTTCATGCTATGGACTTAGAGCATCTGTTCTGTTTCCTTTTCTACTTGGTAGTTTTTGTCAGTTGCCTTTGCTTGTGCTGATTGGTGCTAAAGCAGTGACCAGAGGTCAGCACACAGATTTATGCAGGTACAAGGAGAGTTACAAAGTTATGAAGTCTCTTTAATCCCTTTTGAATTTAGAGGTCAACAAGCCAAGAAACCAAGACACTGCGAAGGTTACACTTGGTAGAGTGTTCTGACTGGTTGTTTTTAGCTTGTTGATGTTAGTGTTAAGCCTCCATCTCTAATTTCTCAGTTGTCTACTGTCAACTTTATTACTACAGGTGATTCCATATATTAGTGTATTTCCAGTGCCTCATCCTGTATCTTGCCCTGTCTGATGAGGAAAAACATGCATGGACATCATCTGCTGCCTGAGCTGACCTAATCAGCTGGTGCTACTTTTTAAAAATTTTTCCATTTTAGGCTGCAGAATGACATTAGTTTTATTCAATATCTTTATGCATTTTATATTTCTAGCAATGAAGCCTGTATGGCACCTAGACTTTTTTTCTTAGTTCTGAGGTTGAGCATTCTGTGCATTCTGAGGCTATAAATAAAAGTAGTGATGTTCCTAAACTATCCTCTGGCTGCAGCATGTATCCTTTACTCTCCCAAAGATTAGGCTGCTAGTGATAGTTAGTGTTAAATAATCTTTGGCAAAATTGAGCCGGTAGCACTTATCCTCTAGGAAGAGGTTTTTTCTTGGTCATTTGGGAGGATTTTGAGAGGTGAAGGCCAGGAAAAAAATCTCTCTTAGTAAAGATTGCTCTTTCCCTACAACCTCATGTCTTTATGGAACTCTCAGTCATGTTCCAAAATGCCACTGCTGTAAACTTCAGCATCTTTGCTGTGACCTAGCTTGACCCATTCCAGCATTCTGGACTCAGCTTAGAGTGAATATTTTGGAAAGAGCTGGGAAATGAGATAAAGCAGAAATAAAGCTGTTATCAACATGAACAAATAGAGGTAAAATAGTGAGGGAAGAAGGGACTATGAAATATTTGTGCTGTAATTACAGCTGCCTCAAGAGTAAGGGTTCTTCAAATATTTCTTAAATAATTAGGGTGGAGGTAGGGTGGAGGCTATGAGGGAGGGAGGAAAAACCAAAGTAAATTACTTTGCTGTGGCTCTGCTTCTGCAAGTTGTTTATGAGGGTTTTTTTCTTATTTGTTATTGTACTGATAACTGGAGGTTTGAAAGCTTGATCTCTGGAGATCTGGTATGCTGAGGATTTCTGCATTTGGCTTATGAAGAGGCAGCTCTTTTCTAAATCTTAATCTCATGATATTAACTGTTTCTTACTCTGGTTTCTTTTGTTAGCCGTTTTTTAGTGTCTTGCGTAAGCACTCTCCAGTCAGCCGGGCTACCACTGGTAATGGAAATATTTCAGTTGTCAAGTGCAAATGTTTTGTCTCTTTGGATGTTGTTGCCTTGGATTCTCTGTAATAGTCTAGTATGTTGACCTTTTTCTGTTTAGTTGGAACTGCATGTGGTATTTTTTTCAGAAGTTTAAATTCACTACTGCTGGCAGGTACCTCTGGGTTAGAACTGGTTTTTGGTAAAGCATTGTGGGATAAATGTTGCTAAACAAACAGGTCAGGTGTCAGTTGTGAAAGGGATGGCTTGCTGCTTATTATTATTGCAGAACATAAAATTCAGTTTGCAAAGGTAGATGAGGAAAAGAAAGTACACAAAACTGGGGGCTTGCCTTCCAACAATAAAGTAGGTATTTACTCTAAGAAATGAAGAACAAAATTAGTGTCCATTTTAATAAAGCAGAATTGTGTCACCAGTTTCGCTTGCAATAAACTACTGTCTCTCATATCTTTTGAAATGGATTTGTGCTAAAATTGGTCTCTTAAACCAATACAGCCGGAAGAAGGTCAAAGCCCTGAAGTGTCCACATTTGCTTCACACCTTCAGTGATACTTTTTCCTTTGTTTCACAAATTGCTTGGGTTTTCTGTGTAACTTACAGTTTAATTACTTCTTTAAAGTGTTCTTTTTACTTTTTATTTCCTAGGTCAACTGTACAAGCTAGAAGGGCTAAAAACCATTGCTGTCACAACCAATGGGATCAACTTAACCAGACTGCTGCCCCGGCTGAAGGAGGCAGGACTGAATGCCATTAACATTAGCCTGGATACTTTGGTGCCAGCTAAATTTGAGTTCATTGTCCGAAGGAAAGGTACAAACTTGTCTTCTAAGGCAACTGCGTTAATACTTGCAGGAATGCGGCAAGTTGCTTACTGTAGCTTTCACCATCAGTTACTTTGGGAGGGAAGTGAATTGCTGTCTTTCTGAGGCTAGGAAAAGTAGTCTATACTAGCTTATTCAATAGTGACTCTTTTTTCCTTCTTTCTGTAATGCTTAGGCAGGTAGAGCCCCTTTTGTTGCTGGTGAAGTAGATGCTCAACTCACCACAGTTAGTCATGTGGTTAGTCATATAATCTATAACTGGTTAGTCATAGATCTTAAGAGGTCTCTCCAAATCTTGTGTCGGTCTTGTGTGCTGCTGTTCTTTAATACTGTTCAAAAAAACCCACATGTTTCTGCTATACCATCTGGGGACAAAGATGCCTCAAGAACTGAACTTCTTGTCATGAATAGTGGCAGTTTCTGGAAGTTGTATTTAGGGTGTGCTAGCAGGGGTCTCACTTGTGGTTAGTGATGTTCCCTATCCACTACTTTTTAATAGGAGGTAATTTGAGGAGGGCTCTTGGCTTTGTAACTTCTCTCCTACTGAGCAAGTAATTCCAAATAAAATTTCAAAAATGCTTGGATATGCCCAGCGTTACAGATTCTTCTTTAAATGAATCCTAAAGCTGATCATAGAGCTCAGCTTCATGGTTGGGCTTCCTTCCAAACTAAAACTGATTTGATGTTGTGCCATTCTCCTTCTGTCCAGCAATGTAACTTCAGCAATCTGTGAACATCTAATTCTGACAAAACCTCCAAGTAGCCACCAGATGGTGCAACAACCTCAGATAGATGTAGGGAAGGGATTGTAGAAATCTGGAATGCTGTGAGAAGTAATGTCAGTGTTTGAATCACTGCTATCAAACCGAAGTTCTGCTGGCAGGTGCAGAAAGGTGTCCTTGTCAACATTCTCTGTGGGAGCACTACTTCAGGTTTCTGTGTCATGGTGCAGAAATCAGTTCCTGTCATAAACCTGACTGGAGCCTTATCCTTCCAGTGTAGGCTATTGCATTGATCTGGTTGTGTCATGGCACAGCTGGCTCCCAGAGCGGTATCTGGGAGTACCTAATCACAAACAGGTGTTGACTGTGCTCTTTCCTTCTGCTCTCTGTGTTTGAGTACTACCTGGTTTGTGACATTCATTAGGAACAAGCCCTTCTTTTTGCCACTGAGGGGGCAAACCTGAGCCTCCAGCTTCCTGAATTATAAGGCCACAGATCTTCATATCTGATTAGAAGCTGTTAGGAATGTGCTGCTTATAAAGTAAACTAAAAGTTATTAGTGGGTGAGGGTGTTTTTTATTTATAGAAATGTTCTCTTCTCCCTTTAAAGAAAAAAAGATGTTTTAACAACAAAGAGAGGAATTGCTCAACTGAACAGCATAGACAATGAACAGGGAAGTTTCTATTACTCAGTATTTTTAAAGAGGAGAAAAAAGTCTCCAAGTCATAGAATTTTTTTTCTAGGCAGAGATCAGGTGAAAATAGTAACATTGAGTTCTGTTGGTTTGGGTTTTTTTCTTTTAAGGTTAAAGGCTGAAATTATGATGAATACTTTTTTTTTTTTTTTTTTTAGGGTTTTTATTTAATAGGAGGTTTCCAAGTATGGAATGAGCAGAGAATAGAGTCCTGCCCTACTGAGCTACCCTGTCTCCTGTGGCAGTTCCAGAGGCAACAAGATATAGCTCTGTTAAGGTGAGAGGGATTCCTGGTCTTGGACTCCTACAGGCTGATAACTTCTCTGGAAAGTAAAGGTGGCATTTGATTATGGAGCTTACCAGGAACTTGAGAAACTTGGAATAATTTCTCTGTTTTGCTGGAAAGTCGATCTAGGGTTTTAAGAAGACACAGAAAATATGTATTTTTGGTGCAGGTGCCCTGCATCACATCTGCTCCTAATTGCAAATGGTTGGGATAGACAAAGTGACTGTGAGATCATCAGAGGTTGCACTGATGTGTGAAAGCACTTTAGAGTACCATAATATTTCTACTTTTCCCAATCTACCACATTCTAAGGGATGAACAAATGAAAAATGCTTTTGTGCAGGTAGGCAGTCTAACCTGTTTCATGGCCTGTCCCTTTTTTTTGTATGTGTGTGTGTTTCATACAAGGAAAAATGAGGTAATGATGTACTGTAATTGTATCATTAAATGTAGGCCTGAAGCCTTTTTTCCTGTAAGGATTAAATGCTGGGAGGTTTTATTCCACATAGGATTTTTCTGGATGGCTCTAAGGTTCTCTGTATTATAAAGCTGGCTAAAGTTCTCATTTCAGAAGAAATCAAATATAACGAAAATCTTGTAATTTTTCGTTGGGTGACTTGGTTGCTTCCTGGCCTTTTAAGTTACGTTGAGTTTCTCCTTTCTGTGATCCTGAGGTCACACATAAGATTTTCTGAGCAGTCGCAGAGATTTTTGGTCCCGTTCATGGCTCTGGGTTGTGCTTACAGCAGTGTATCATTATCTCTGTTGCCACAATCTGCTTGGAATCTTGCTTAATTGGAATGAGATCTACCACAGGTGCTGTGAACTTCCTGGGCACATGCACAAGTAGGTGGTGATTGAGAAGGGTGACAAGCCATAACTTCAAACAGTTTCTTGCAAGAGTTATTTCACTGTGTGAAATAACTTCGCTCTTCACCACTCTTTTTGCAGCCAGGATTAGCACTAGAACTAGCTTATTAAATAATTATGTCTTCTGCTTTCCTGTGTCCATGCTTTAGGATGCCTTTACTAGCCAGAGGGCAGTGAAGTGAAATTTTTGTCTCTTTGCTTTTCTTTTTTTCTGATTCTGAATGCAGCCAGTATTAAGTATGCACAGAATACTATTGAGTGGTTGTTTTTTTCTGCTAAAGCACCTACAGAGTAAATAAGGTATGATCTGTTCACTAGAGAATCTGAGTTTCCAGTAGATCATAGATAGGGAAAGGAGGGCGATGGACCTATGCAAAACCACATATGACTAGAAGCAGCATGGGGATTGTCAGCACAAACTTCTGAGACATACTGCCCCTTTACTAGCATGTGTAAAGTATTTGCTGTTGACGAGTACCGCTTTGGAAGAAGGACCTCAGTCTCATACAGTGTTTGGTCTCTCATACCTGAGTTTCATGTGCAGAACGAGAATGGAACTTAGTCTAGAACCTGCCAGGGTAGAAGAGACATCCACAAACATGGGACGAGCAGCTGAACACTCACCAGAAATGTGTGCCCAGAGCTTGGGAGTTTGCTGTCTCATTCTTGCTCGCCTCTGTTCTCTGCCAGCTGCTGAGTGTGGCAGGGAGGGAATAATACGCCAAATATGAAATTGATGTCTTGATGAAAGGTCTTAACTTCAAACAAAGTTGACGGAAGGGGTAGTTTGGATGAGATCATTAAGAGGTTTTCCTAAATGACTTTGGAATTCTAAAACTGCATTGTTGCTTTATTTTTCTTCTGGCTTTAAGAGGTATATGTAGGGGCAAAGATACTTGCCCTAAATTAACTGTATCTTTGTGTTTGAGAGCAGATGTAGGCCACACTAAATGGTAGGATGAAACTGGGCACTTCGTTGAAGTCACTGTAGTTTTTGACATCTTTCATTTATTTTCAAGGGTCAAAGGCCAACTGAATTGTTTTCCTAAATGCTCTAATCCCTGCCACATTTTGTTCATTAATTTCCCATGTTTAGTCATAAAAATGATGATCCTGAAAAATGCTACCTCTGATCTTCTGACTAATGGATAGTCAGTAGCTTTAGGAAGCCAATTACATCTGTAGCCAGGATTGAAAGGCGAATCAGGGGCTTTTGTTTGTTCCTAAACTCACTCCACCCCAAATGTACTTTAGAAAAATCCTTTTAAAATTCACGTAGCAACATTGCTGTCTGATTCAGAAAGTGAAATTCTGCCATTGTAGAAAAGACATGATCCATTACTATAAAATAAACATTAATTTATTATTCTTTCTTCATTGCATCTGGAAGCAGTTCATAAATTCTTTCCACTCCCTTTAAGAAGAACGTAACACAAGGAAAGCTGACTTACAGGGAAGTGGAGAATCATATGCTAATAGTATGTGGACATCCAAAGATGTAAAAAACCATATCTGTATTGTTGATTACTCAAATACCAGTTAAATATTGATCTCAATGATTTGAACACAGTAACACTGGTAGTCTTTGGAGGTTGTGAGGAGGGGGTATAATTAAAAGTCTCTTTATTTGCATCTCTTCCTACTTGCAGCCCTGCCTACTGAATCAGACTGGTTTTTATTTGTCTTGTACTTAATAACCTCCTTTTGCATTCTGCTTTGAAACAATAAAAATTATTTTTCACTCTTTTTGTGTCTTAGGCTTTCACAAGGTAATGGAAGGAATCCACAAAGCCACTGAGCTTGGCTACCATCCTGTTAAGGTAAATACAGTGTTTATTTACTCTGAAACTGTTGTGTTTTACCATATGTACCGTTCACCCGATAGGAATTTATTATATTCCATCTTACTTTCCACCCCACCCTGTGAATAACTTTTGGTGAAACTGGAGAAAAAATTGAAAATCACATCGAGAAGTAACAGTAGAATTCATACCACCTTCTTGTGCAGCTGGGGGTGCAGGTTCATTCTGCCTCAGCCTACCGATTGTGTCACCACAGGATGGCCCTGCTCTGTACTTGCCTCCTCCTGCCTTCTCTCTTGAATTGGCATTTGTCTGACCCAGCTCTGAATCTGGCCAAGGCAGTTAACTGGCAGGAACTACCCTGCAAAAAGACATTAATTTTCTCCTGTTTTTTCTCCTTTAGCTTCTTATAGCAGACTATTTTGAGTTCTAGTGTGAGAGGGAAAGCAAGTTTGAGGGTGCAGGTAGACCAGCTTCACTGCAACATGAAACTTCACCCTAATTCAGCTGTTTGCAGTTCTGCAGCTGTGGCTCCCTTCAGTTTCATCGGTGCTTTTGGAAGTTCTGTTATGTGTAAGTGGCTTAAGCTATACAGCTGTGAAAAACATTTGAAATTAAACTAGGTTTTAGGCTTTCCTGAAAGTTCTTAAGAGCTGTGGTAGGTGATGTTTGGACATACAAGGCTGCCTTGCTAGCTGAAGTATTTTAACAACTCCATAGTTCTCAGTTGTTCTTCAGATATAGCACAGAGGACCTAAGGCTCCAATGTAAATATTGTTTATGAGGAATGTGTGGAAAACTCAGTGTTAACCTCTCTTTTGGAGGAAGTCAGGGCTAGTTATCCTGTAGCCTATGGTTATGGAGTGTGCTGTGAACACTTCCTGGTCCAGGGAATTTGCCTATGATCTGCCATAGAGAGTTCTGTGGGAGGTAACTTGCCTGTACTTTTACAGAAGCCACACAGTGTAGAACTGGGGAGTGGAGTTGTCATTTTAAACAGTAAAAGCAGCCATAACTTAGATGGGTAAGACAATGTTTATGTTACCTGGCTTTTGTATTAGTTTTCCATGTAGCAAGACAACTTGAACAACTTTAGTTAGGTTGGATGTAAAAACTTAGATGAGTTAGGCAGAAATGATCATCCATACTACGGCAATCCTGCTAACTTCTCTCATCATTTTTTCTTTAAAAAAAAGTTATTTCTTACTATGTTGCCTTCTGTAAGGACTACGAAACCTTGTGTGAGTGGAAAGAAAGTCATATTCTGTTCACTAATTTCAGGTGTCTGCTTTACCTGCAGGTGAACTGTGTGGTGATGCGAGGCTTCAATGAGGATGAAGTGTTGGACTTCGTGGATTTCACAAAGGATCTGCCCCTTGACGTGCGGTTCATAGAATACATGCCCTTTGATGGTAAGTACTGCTGCTTTGAAATTCTTCTTGGACAGAAGTGGGCTGGTTGGTGGATATTCACCCCACAGACTTGTCTCTGGAGGTTTTGGTAAGCTCTTTTAGGGAATTAGGAATTGCCTGAAGTTTTATGTTGTATTTTCTGCAGCTTATCTTCTTCCCTTGATAAGCTGTAGAAGGACTAGCTGGGGCTGGGATACCTGCAGCAGAAGTGAGACATGGAGAACGTGAAGGTGGTTCTCTGCTAATTAAGAAAATAAAATCCACAGTCTAAAGTTAGGCTGGTTTTGTCAATTCTAGGCAATAAATGGAACTTCAAGAAGATGGTGAGCTACAAAGAAATGCTTGATACAATTAAACAGCAATGGCCAGAACTGGAGAAATTACCCTGTGAGACTTCCAGCACAGCCAAGGTGGGGTTGGACAGAGAACATGTGAAACATGCTCCCCATTCCTTCCCTGCCCCAAATCCCCAAATTCTCGCAAGTTCAACATTGATATTTGACAACCAAAGTAATAAATACTTAGTGTAGTAACTCTTGGGTTTTGGTCAAGCTGCCTGAAAAGCTGGCATGAAACTTGATGCCTATTGAGTGCTAGTCATAGTCTTTACCTTTTTAAATACAATGTGTTTTCTAGATGTATTTTCAGTCAGATATAAAGAATGCCAGGCCTGTATCCTGTATTTACAGCTTTTGGAACTTTAGTCTGTCTATGTCTGCACATTAACACTGCTGATGGAACAGTTGTTCAGTGAAGAAACTATTGCTTTAGAGTGTACAGTGTCAAATGGGGAATTTCTAGCTCATGCTCCCTACAGGCATCACCTGTTAGTTGATAACTACAAGAGCAAGCATTTAACAAGTTTGGGAGTTTTCAGAAACGGGGCAGAATAGACTGGAACACCTGACAAAACTGATTTTGCTTTTTGCCTTTTTTTTTTTTTCCTTTGATATGATCTTAGGGCTTAAGAAAATCTATCTTAAAATAGATTTTCTGGTCTTTAGGCAAATGGAGCTATAAAAGTTAGAAGTCTGTATTTGAATCTTTTTTTTTTTTTTTTTCCTCCTCTGCATTTCTTTAGAGTTATAAGGTGCCACATTTCCAGGGACAAATCAGCTTTATCACATCCATGTCAGAGCACTTCTGTGGATCCTGCAATCGGCTGAGGATAACAGCAGATGGGAACCTAAAGGTTGGTAGTGAAACAGGATTCTCTGCTATTTCATGCAGCGAAAATAGTGTTGAAATTCATCCTCTAAAAGTAGCTGGGATGTAAAGATGCATAATTATTACCAGCTAGCTGTTTATTTATCGTGTATGTGTTCTTGTTCCATCTTGTCAGGCTGCTAGGGAGATGTTACATCACATTTTTTTTTGGTTCCTCTGTTTTGCTACCATAGTTAACTTCAGTTGTAAAACACAGTTGCAAGACCAGTAAATATAAATATTTATTCTAATCTTTGATTCAAAATCATCTTAAACATGTGACAAGCAGATGATTTCCCATTAAAAAAGGGTCCAAGCAGCTGTGAGGGCTTGGCTTTTGCATTCCACAAGGATCCTGTCTTGTTTCCCAAACAGCTTGTAACTCTTCTCCTTCAAGAGCAGGCTGCACATTCGCTCAGTGACTGTAGAACAAGGAGGGATAACCATTTCCTGCCACGTTGAAACTGGCAATTTCTGGGGGAAAATTAAAGTTTTCAATTAAAAATTGGCATTTATGCATTGTCACCTGATATTGACAACAGCTGTGCTGCTGCCTAATGTCAGATGACCAAGGCAGCCTGAAGGCCCAATGAGCTTAGGCTGCATAAACATCCCAGGCTGTCTGCGTGTACATGAGGAGAGATAAAGAAAACAAATCTCCGTAAATGTTCCCTTCAATAGGGTAGGCCTCTTCAAAGCTCTTCACTCTGTGGTTAGTACAACGTATTTGTAAAAGTAATTTATTTTATTCTTTCTCATTTTTCCTCTTCTGCTTCCCTGGGTTGGCTGCAGGTGTGCCTTTTTGGGAATTCAGAAGTGTCCTTGAGGGATCACCTACGGTCAGGTGCCTCAGAGGAACAGTTGATTCAAATCATTGGAGCAGCAGTGGGCAGAAAAAAGAAACAGCATGCTGGTATGTTCGTTGTTCTTGAGAAATAACAGCAGTGATAGGGAAAACAATGTCCTGGTACTTGTAACCTTCCATAGAATCCAGACTGTCTGAAAGACTTTCAGACTGACTTTTGTTCTCGAATAGATGCGAATACCACTGCTCACGACAACAACAGCAAAGTGTAAAGCTAAGTAGTTGCACTGGATCCCTTTTTTTTTCAAATTAATTTGCTGTAAAAGAAGTACTAAGACTAAATGGAGCTGTCAGTCCAAGTACTGCATTAACATGTTTCTAGAAGTGACAAATCTCTTTTTCACTATGCAGGAATGATGCCTTGTTGGGCTACCTAGAAATAGAGACTAGACAGGAGTAAGGGAATAAAGGTAGATATTTATTTGAAAGGCCTTCAGAGGTACACCCTGGGGAGCCAAGGGCTACATCCAAGATGGACCCCAAGCTGGATGACGAGTCACGAGTTCTTCACTCTTTTATAGGTTTGGTTCATTTGCATATCAGCATAAATTTGCCAATTAAAACTTTAGCTAATGATGTAATTTCTTCAATTTCTCCACCTCTCTAGAGGCCCTAGATTACACCTTTTGGGCCTAGGACAGCCTGAGTGTCCTTGAACAACAAGCTCGGAGAGGCTTTGTTATGTCTATCTGGCATAAGAGAGCAGCAGCTAACAGGCTACAAGAAACTTCAAGTTAGACACTAGGCAGTACAGGATTTAAAAATATAAAAGCTAGAACCTAAGGCATCACTCATCTAGTGCTCTGCATAAGGTCATGGTGCAAGGTCCATGATGATGCAGTCACATCCTCAGGCTGTATTCGTCTTTTCTGAATTTATATTGATATAAACATTCACATCTGAACCTAAATGTATTTTTGTAATCTGGCTCTAGCTGGGAATGCTGAATTCTTGTACATGAACTGGCTTTATGGTCATGGATTAGTCCCCTATACACTAAAAATATGCTTTGGCCCTTTTGTTTTCTTGCAGATTCTGACAGATTAGTAACAGTAGGTTTTTCCCTTTTTTCCTAGTATGTGAAACAAATTTAAAGGTAGCTTTTAAATCTAAGCGTATTTGCAAAGTACATTGGTCTCACCCAGATAAAATAGTGCCTTGTAAATCTAAAGGAAGGGGTGGAGGGATTGGTTCCTTTATTTGTAGACCATATATTTATGAATTTTGGTTTGGGAAAGCAGGGGGTGGATGGCGAAGAGTCTTCTAAAGGCATTTTGCCATCAGCAGCATTTACCTGACATTGTGTCTTCTCCCAATTTGTGTTAATCTCAGTATTGTCCCTGGGGCTTTCTGTGATTTAGGTTCTTTGAACTGGAACACTTATTAACAGCTTATCTATAGAACTAGAACAGTCAAATACCATTGTTAGCGACAAGATAGTCTCAAATTGATTGTACTCTGTAGTAGGTAGACTTTAATTCACATTATGGCAAGCTTTCTGGGAAAGGGTTCTGCAGTATGATAGACCCATAGCAGTTGGATGCCTGGAACTCGGGCAGCCGTAGTTTTAAATAATACCACGCTGGATTCCCCCTCCTCCAGTTCCCTTGGTCTTTACTGAGCTTTGTTTTTCCTAGCATGCAGGTTGCACTGTGAAGAGCAGAAAACGAAATATGTAAACCAGATGCATGACTTAAAGCCTAAAAAGCTGGGATTTTTATGTGTTCCTTATTTCATTTCTAGGCATGTTTAACATTTCCCAGATGAAAAACCGGCCAATGGTCCTGATTGGTGGGTGACAAATCAGTACGTAAAAAACATACAATGATTTTGTTCGGTTTCTGTCTTTGGGGGAGCAGAGTAGATTGGGCTTCTAAGTCTAGCTTGAGGTTCTGCCTTAGGTTTAGGCAAAGAAGTGGGCTTCTTAATTAACCAGTTCTATTTAACACGCTGAAGTGGAAGAGGAGGAAAGGTTTAATGTCGCTACCAAGCCTTACCTGGTTTTCCAATTGACAGCCCTAGTTTTGTTTTCTCTAATTATGACAGTTCATTACATTTTCCAAAGGGGTAATCAACTTTCCTACTTTATTTCCTATCAGCTTCAGAAGAACAGTATAGTTATTTATAAGACAGTTTGGAGTGAATTTTGACCATATTGCCCTATAAAGGATGCAGAATGGAGTTTTATCCATGTATTAAGAAAGTCAACTTTGTTTATAATATATATAGAGCCAGCAAGCTGAAAGAAATGCAAGTGTTCCTACCTCACTACCACTTCAGAATCTGAGATGTGGGGCTTCATTCTTTTGAAATTGCCTTATTGCTGCAAAGTCTCAGAACATAACCATGAAAGACCTATGAACCAAGAGCCTTGCCTTTCCTTCTAGTGTCTGTTGAAGCTGTTTGCTAACTCTCCGTTCTGCCTGAAGCTCTTTTCATGAGTGATGTAGCACTGCTGGGGTTCTCTTAGTGATTTTTAACATCTTCAGTGTGATTTTACCTCCTCCGTACCTGTGTTTCCCTGTTCTTTAAGATAGCTATCTTTCTAAAGACCTTAAGAAATGGTTACAAGAGTTAGCTTTGTGAGATTAATTGCAAGATGTTTTGTCGTTCCTTATCAACAAGGCATGGGGGGAAAAAAAAAGCAAAACAAGAGTGAAAGACATGAACATTATGTTTCAAATACAAACTCTCATCCTCCCATTGATATTTCAGAGCAGGTTAGCTGCTGGGCAGCTTAAAACACAGGTTTTAAAACAGGTACCCTTGGGGAGGGGAACGTGCATTAATTTGCAGGTCTTTGCAACAGGTGATATAATAACTACTCTACTTTTAAACCAAGCCCCTAGGGCTTGTACTTTTGTTGCCTTTATTAGGAAATAGGATCCACAGAGGTCTTTAACATAGGTCTTCACTGGGAATGTTTTCACTTCGTGCCCCACTTTAAAGGGCCATCATTCTCCATGTTGACTGGCGTGAGATTGTCTTTTTGAGTTTGCTTTTGCTCTCTTGTATTTGGCCACTGCTACATTGTGTTCCAGAAAAAGGGTAAGAGGACCCTTTGTTTAAGTGTGTATTGACTTGCTGCATGAGGAAAAAATTTTGTTGGGTTTTTTTTTTTTTGTAAGATGAAAAATACTATAGTAAACTCTTGACAGCTCACTGGGACCTACGTAATTTTTCAAATTGCCTTTGAAAGAATTTACACACTCCAGAGTTAACCTTCATAGCAATATTTGGATGTCTACAGATCAGATCAATCCAATTTCCTTTTGAAAAGTTCTTTAACGTTGTCTGACATGCATTGAAAGAGGCAGCCTGTCCAGGTCTTCCTCCTTCAGCTGTTCCATCTCCCTTTGAGACTGACTGCTGGCAGTCACCGCATCAGTGGAGAGACTGGAGATGAGTGGAGAGTATCCCGCTGTGACACATGGGGAATCATTAGGAGATTTCCTAATTGTGTTTTGAATTACTTGCAAGCTTCAAATAATGCTGGCGTGCAAGCAGTCACTTGGGGGAGTGTGTGTATGGAATTAATTTAATGAAATTTAATGAATGCTGTGGAAATCACTAATTGGTTTTGCTAGACCCAGTAAGCCAAACCTGGCATCTTCCCTGCACTGCTGTTGTCCAATCCTTTGCTATATGGTTTGTATCTTATTTCCCTTAATCAAAATATTCCTTTTGGCAAGTTCTTCTTCTCCTGGGTTCACTTCAGTTATGGGAATTTCCTCATTAATTTAAGTATCTCCTGCCTTCTTTTCTCCCCCTGAGATTGTGCTAGTTGGAAGCTGATACAATTAAACTTGAGGTGCAGTCATAGGATATAAGGAGATGGAATTTGTCAGATGTTTTCAATATATGGTGCAGTAGAAAACCATTATCTTTTTTTTTTGTAGGTATATGAGCAATTTGGGTGCAAATAGAGATGACTAGGTACAACTTCAAGAAGCGTGGGTTGTTCAGAAAAGCAAAGATGCTTTGCACTCATGACTGTCTCTTGCTGTCTGTTTACTTCCCACTCTGCTTGAGCAAACTTCTCTCCCCCTGTTCCCACCCATGTGTGTTTACCCTGTGGAAGGAAGTACTTGTCTGCCTTTGTAGTCTGGCTTCTCCTGAAAACAAGACACTTTTACAGGTGTTTAGCTTCAGCTTTAAAGCTAATGAAGGAATCCAGAAGAACAGAGTGCTTTGAGTTCTTGAATTTTAAAAGGAATATTCAGGTTAGGCCCCACTATGAAAAGAGAGAGCAAGAGAAGAGGAATAAGAAAAATAATTTTCTGTGCTCTTGAAAAGCACAGCAATGTTGCACTCAGTACATTTATGTCCGTTTAATCCCATTCCTCCGAGGTAAACACATGTCTTCAAATTTGCAGGAATCTTAATTTTAGTGGACAGGCCATCAGCTGTAGATGAAGAAAGGCCTTTGCCTGAACGTAGATTATTGCAGTGATTAAAATCATGAAATCTATGGTTGATTTAGTCTTCAGGAATGGGTACTTTTATACCAATGTTTGGAGGGTACTCTGGATGAAAATGATGCTAAGTGCATCAGTCTTGTTTTAGCAGTGGCTGGAACTAACAAGGAAGCGTTTGGTGGGTTTGTTTCTAAAAAAAGAGGGAGGAGCACAATGAGACCTTTGTCCACACTGTGTCTGTTATTGTCATGTGGACAGTCTAAGGCAGTTCCTGAAGGTCTGGGCAGCAGAGGTAGCTCAGCAATGTGCAGAGGGGCAGGAAGCTGCTTTGATGCACCCGTGGATAGGCTGAAAAGGGAGTCCTTGAATACCAGAGCTACCAAAGGAGGTTATTGAGCACAACCTAATTCCACATTTCTCAGAGCAGAAAGAGGAGGAGCTTCAGAAAAAGAGAAACATGCTTATCAATGGTGCTGTTAAACCAGGGCTTAGCCATTTACCTCTATACTGCTTTCTTTACTTACAAAACATTTTATTCACTTTTATGTGAAAGAGACTCCTAATGTCTTCACACTTGGCATTTAGCCCAGTGCAAATGCCAAAACCAAAGGATTAAATGGTGAAAAGGGGCAGGAGGGCCTACTACCTCTCTGCCAGCTGGGAGCTCTGCCAGCTCAACTTGGAACATGCTTCTGAGTAGATTTAAAATCTATCTGTCAGTGAGGGGACTGTGGTTTTTCCAGTGCTTAAACTTCAGCTGTCATTAATGTGTTAAGAGCTGGCAATAATACGAGAGGTTCCCATCACCCTCTGAGCTTGTAGACAGTGCAGTTGCAGTGCTTCTGGTCCCTGCTGTCCTCAAGTGCTGGCATGACCCTGCCCTGCAGAAGGAGATGAAAGGAGGAAGTGCAGCCGCCTGTGCTGGGAGGGAGGTGTTTGGAAAGGCAGAGTTGAGAATCTGAGTGTAAGAATTTCCTATTAGCCCTGCCAAGCTTTTGAAAGAAGGCTGGTGCTGGGATGGTCCCAAATGAATGCTGAGATGCTGTGACTCACTTTTCTTCAGAACTGATGCTTCTATAAGCTTTCTTGGCTGCTGTTTCTCAAAAAGTGTTGATACTTTTAGAAAGTAAGTTGTTTCTTTTTGTCAGGGACCTTGAAATGAGTGTTCTGAGTCTTGAGGTTTGTAATACAGGAAATGCAAGGAACTGATGAGAGAGAAGAAAAGAGAAACAGCTTGAGGAAAAAAGTGGATATTTGCAGGCTTATTGAGGTCTTTGCAACACAGGAAGTCCCAAGCAGTGCTCTGACAGGGTCTCAGCTGCTACAGGCAGCTTAGCTTTCCAGTCAGTAAGATGTTCTTCTCATGTTACTTTTTGTTTTTTCCCCAGAGCCTGCATTGATGTCATTCCCACTATGCCAAGATGCCCTACAGAATCCCCCAAATTCAAAACAGTGGGGCCACACATTTAGCCATTGGCTGACTTTGAGAGCAAGTTTACCCAAACAAAATGGAAAAGCATCAATAAAAAATAAACTTACAGGACAACTTTTCTTCCCAGGATCTCACCCAGAGAAACAATGGCGCATAGCAACAGGAATTCTACAAACCCAGCTCCGAGACTACTGTGTCTTCCAGAAGGACTCAAGCTTCACATTTGATACAAAGTGCCTTGATGCTTCTGTTGGTCAAGTTTCTGTGGACTGTCAGTTCAAAGAGGCATGTTCTGGATCTGGATTTCATACCAGAGATTCAGGATCTTGCACCAAGGTACCTCATGCCTCTGACAACTTGACTCACACTGATGGGGAAGGACGAGCCACAATGGTTGACGTTGGAGGGAAGCCAGATTCCAGAAGAACTGCTGTTGCTGGTGCCGTGGTTCTCCTGGGTGAGAAGGCATTTGGGATGGTGAGGCAAAACCAGGTGAAGAAAGGGGATGTGCTGGCACTAGCCCAAATTGCAGGAATTCAGGGAGCCAAGCTGACCAGCCAGCTGATCCCGTTGTGTCACAATATCCCCCTGTACCATGTTGAGGTGTCTCTCAGCCTGGATGAGGCCAGACATGCAGTGGTGATTCGCAGCTCCTGTCACACCTGGGGGAGGACAGGTGTGGAGATGGAGGCTCTCACAGCTGCCAGCCTGGCTGCGCTGACCGTGTACGACATGTGCAAAGCAGTCACTCATGATATCGTCATCCAAGAGGTGAAGTTGCTTAGTAAGACAGGTGGGCAGAGGGGAGACTTCTCAAGGGTCTAGTTAATACCCAGATACCTTCAGCCCTCCAAGTGACCACTGCTCCTGTTCAGCCTCTTACAGAAGTCCTTTTGCTCAGCTGGTGGGCTTGGAGACCTCAGCAGGTACAGTACAACCAACCCCATGCCTTCAGCATTGCCTTACTCTGTCAGCTCACTGCTGGGTGAACAGTGAAGCCACTTATCCCTGTTGAAAACCACATGTGTTTTCTTGAGGACAGACTTCTCCACTCTGCCAATACCTCCATTTCAGTGTCCTCATGATGAGATTGAGAAAAGATTCCTGCTTATACCACAGAGGTTTTTGGGTTTTGTTTTTTTTTGCCTTTGTGCTGTGAAATACACCTGCTGTCATCATACTTTGCAACTGTGAGCTCTGGAAATGAAGCAACTGCTGAAAGTGCTGTTATTTGGCAACTATTTTTAAGTCAAGGATTAAGATTCCAGAACTGTGTCTGTCCATCTTTCCCCTGACCTTTTTCATTGAATTTAGATGGTGACAGTGAGAAGAAAACAGCTGGGGAACCTCACCATACAGCAGAGATTATAAACATGGAACAGTCAGGGTCCAGGGGCAGCTCCCATCCCTTTGCAGTGCTACTGCTTCCCTTCACAGAATCAAAGAATCCCAGAATGGGTAAGGTTGGAAAGGACAACAGTGGGTCACCTGGTCCAACCTCCCTGCTAAGGCTCCCAGAGCACATGGCACAGGGTTGTGTCCAGACTGGAATATCTCCTGTGAGGGAGCCTCCACAACTTCTCTGGGCAATCTGTTCGGGTGCTCCATCACCTGCAGAGTAAAGAAGTTCAGGTGGAACTTCCTGTCCGTCAGTTTCTGCCCGTTACCTCTTGTCCTATCGCTCAGCACCACCAAGAGGCTGGCTTTGTATTCTTAGCATCTCCCTCTTAGACACTGATACATTGTGACATCAGTCATGTCTTTTGGATGCTGGACAGGCCCAGCTCCCTCAGCCTTTCCTCATAAGATACACACCTGCAAGGGGGAAATAATCCACATATCAGTTTCAAAAGAAAAAAAAAGATGGCAGCTGCCCAGTTTTCTGCCTTGAGTGCTCTGTGAAACATCATGCAGAAATGGGATTTCTGAGTTTGGAAGAATTATTCTTCTGTTTTGAAGGATAGGTTTTACAGTGTTAGAAGCATGTTTCAGCATTTTGACCTTAGCACTGAAATACATGGGTGCCCTGTCTGCATGCTTAAGGCATGAATTTTGCCATGCACAGAAGTAAGTATTAAGCTCTCCTTGACTTTAGAAAGAGATGTCACACCAAGCCCTAGAAGACTCCAAATTTTTAATGCTACAGTGCAGCTCCTAGTAACCAGCAACCTGCATAGTCCTGACAGATAAAACAGACTTTAATACTAATGGCCACTTGGAAAATTAAGGTAGTTGCCTCTGCCAGATTGTTTTTCTGCATGTTTCTCTAATTTGCTTTTCATGAGGTCTTCTGACCTTGGAGCAATTAAGTGTCCCCATAAATGTAGCAGTGGCCACAGTCATGTAGCATTAATTAGCTTTTTTTGGTAATTAACTGTCCTAGATAAGAAATTACTCAACATTCTTGTTAATATTGATGGCTGCTTTTCAAATGTTAAGTGCTCTAAACAGGATGTTACTGGTTGTTTTTGGCTAATGTGACTCTGTACATGATTCAGGGTGCTCCCTCCATACACACAGGGTTGATGACAACTCTAGTAAGGTCAAAGATGCTACAAAAAAATCATATTAAGCTTAAAAAGTTATTGTGAGCACACCACACTGCCACGCACATCCTGCTCACTTAAATTAAGCACAGGTTTCAGATGAGGAGGCAATAGGTTCTACTACAGATCTTCCACAAATGTCATACACCAGGCACCAGCTACCACAAAAGGCACTCTTTCCATTGCAGGTGAATTGATTTGATTCTTTATTTGTCATCAGTGAGATAAGGTGACAGTGACATATAGTGACAGACATAGCAGCTATAGCTGAAAGGGAAAGGAGTCTGGAAAGCTTGGTGCCCAGACTCCATAAGCATTTGTACATTGATGTTGTGGTTTAGGAATGGTATTCCCCACTTTAGTGTTCTGCCACTTGCTCACTTCTCCCTCTCTGTGGTGGGCTGGAGAGGAGAATTGGAGACACAGGAGGTAAAGATCATGGGTTCAGATAGGAACAATTTACTGGAAACAGCAGTGGAACAAGAAAATGAGCAGTAACAGCTTTGATAACAGAGGGAAAAGGCACTACATGGGCACTACGTGACCACTCCCTTACTGGAAGAGACCCCTTCCCTGGTCCCCATAATAACCCCCATGCTGTTAGCTATGCCTCCTCCTGGCTCCTGCACAAATTACCCATGTCCTGGCCAGAACAAGGACAGTCTACATTCATTGTTACAGTCTTGGCTCCCTGTCATTCCCTGGAGTGTAGCTAGCACTACTGTACCGAGTACCAACAGTCCCACCCAGTCCTGCAAATACAAAACACTGTTCATCTGTGGAACTGCTGTGCCCATAGCACAAGTTTCCTTAGCTCAGCATGGAAACAAAGTGCCAGGAAAAGGAAGCACACGTGTAACCTGCGAAGGCAACTGACTGACACAAGCACTTACCTCCCCTCACCGTGCATAACATACCATGCCCTCCTGGCCTGCTTCCAGGCTCCAGCTAATCCTGAAAATGGAAAGGAAACTCGATGTACCCAGCAGTAATAAAACGATGCTTTGGGCATATGATTCTTTGGCTTCCGAGAAGTTTGCTGTCATGCTGTAAAGCTCACACAAAGGACTCAGGGCCACACCAGGGACTACTGAGCACACGCATGACCACCACGCACATCTCGCTACTTACGCACATTTCACTACTTCCTTGGTTTGAGAGTGGCTGGAAGTGCAGGGCAAACTGACTTTGGTGCCATTTTATGCTCATGTTACCTTACCAAGTCTTTAAACTATGCACATTTATAGGTAATGAACCAAACATGAGTCAACATTTTGTGAGAGAAATGGGTTGAGAGCATTCTGTGTTTCTGTGGTGCTGGGTGGGCCATGGTGTCATATATTTTGATGAACTGACTACTTTTTGGAGGCTTGCTTTTTTTTGTCCACTGTATTTTTAATAAATACTAGTTGCAATGGAGTGTGGTTTGCATTACTTTGAATATCCTTTTGATGCTTCATATATATATACTTTATACTTGTATATATATACACAATATACTTTGAATATCCTGAATATCAGCTTCTATGAATAAGATAGGCTTTGCAAGTTGCATGATTAGTCAGCAATTAGCAAGGGATCAGTCATAATAACTTATTGCTATAAAGAATCCTTTTTTTTTTTTTTGCTGTTGTTGAGTGAAATTCATTTTAATCTGGCTTGTTCTTAAACTGTGCAATCCTGGGGGTTTAACGTCATAATTTATCATCTCTTGTCATTATCCCAGCTTCTCCCACATGCCTGTTCTGAGCCAGTGGCTGTATATAACATCACTGCATTTTGTTGCAGAACTGGGGGCCTCCAGAGCTCTTCCTCCTAGTCTGAGTAACCACATCTGAAACCAAGGCTCGGGAAAGTGCCTGTGTAAAAGTCCATCCCTCCTGTATCGTGAATAAACCTTAAGGGAAATTCCCCTTCTGATCCATCCGAGCTTCCAGGAAAGCTCTCTAGTCTCCTGCAACCAAGAAGACATCCATGATCTTAGAAGTCTTTTCCAACCTAAATGATTCTAAAATTCCAAATGCTGTCAATCCTGAAAAGCACAAAGCTTCACTTCATTTTTCTAGGAGCAGAAACAAGAGTGAAGCACCAAGCCCACCACCTCCTTCTCTTGAAGGGCGCAATAAGAGTACAAGTTACATTTCTGTACATGTCAGACACAAGTGCTGCAGATCATGGCAACCCTCACAATGCACACGCAGTAGAGCTTTGGCCTGCTGGAAACTCAGTTGTCCCAGCTCATGGCCCATTTGTGTGTTACAGTCTCTTCGCTGCTAATCCAGGCTGAATCCTTTGGGGCATCTCGGCCTGGCTTTCCTTCGTGCCCACATCCTGACACTAGTTGCTCCACCCTCAGACTGTCTTGTTAAAAACTGGATGCAGCATATAAAGGAGAAGCTGGCAGAAGCTGGTCATTAAGAATTCTTAAAGAGATTATGTCAAAAGAGCAGTGCTGTCAGGAAGTGCTGGGGGAAGGAGAATGGGCCATGGGGGGAAGACACAACTTGAAATAGCTCAGGGAGAGACCTCTTTTTCTGAATGGGAACTGCTCAAAACCGGATTCTAAAAGCAACAACAGCTGAGCAGTAAAAAGACCAATGAAGTTTTTTAGCTATTCTCAGCCCCTGGTGACCTCCAGTGATTGCCTGTAAATTCCCTGTTACTCAGCTTTACATGGGATTTGACTGAACAGAATCTGGCCCTTGGTCCTGCCCCTTCCTTGGTGCTTTGCTGGTTCTCAGCTCCCTCTGGCTGCCTCAGCAGAGTCAGGCAGGCTTGGAACAGCTGAAAAATGGCTGGTGCAATCATGTGTGCTTTGGCGAAGACAGAGCTGCTAATTAGTTAAGTGGAAACACAGTTCACTTCCCTCCATGCACCAGAGCCTCACTCCATGAGCAGCTCAGCATTTCAGGGAATCTAAAATGGGAGGAATTGCTGGTTGCAGTGGGCTGACCAGGTTTTCAGGTTTTTGAGGTGTCAGGTAAAAGCCTCAACTTGGGTCTCAAAACCAGTGGATGTGAGGAACGCTGCAGAGTCATGACAATGGCAGGCAACACCCTGACATGCCTGGCATGGTGCCAGAAAGGCACGGGATGAAGAGCTGAATTCTTTGTCACAGGCTAGGCCTGAAGGGCTTTGGGTAAACTCAGTGCACTCTGTCATAAGAGCAGATTCTCATTTTGGGCACAGCAAGCTTGAACAGTGGGTGGCTGAGACACAAATCCAGCTGTCTCTACCTTCCCCTGTCCCTCCATGCTGCCAGTGCCATGTTTAGAAAGCTTCCAGTTTAGCATCTCTATCTTTGTACTTATTCTATTTTCTCCTTTGGGGAATAAAGGATACCCAAAATAGTAGCAGTAAAGTGCAGCTGAGTGCAAGTTCATGGGACAGGACAGGACAGGACAGATGCCCTGAGATGCTGCTGAGCTTTCCTCCAAGCAGAGAAGCACAACAAACCAGGCATTGCTCAGCTGCGTGTGCACAACCCAACTGCAATGGCACGGCTGTGGCCATCAGGCAAGCTGCCCACGGCTCTTCGAGGTGCCATCCACACAACACTTGCTCCATGGAACAAAGATTCACACTTCACGATTGCTTAAGGTTTGCTTCCAGAACCCCAGATTAGCAGCAGACACAATTGCTTTATCAATGACTCCATCAACAGAGCGAGCATAATCTCAAATTCTGGACAGCTCGCTCAAAACCAGAAACTCTCAGTACTACTAAGCTCTTCCTGCATGAATCTAGCCTTAAAATCAAGTTCAACAGAAACACTCTCTTCTATACGCATGATACTTTCAGAGTGCGCAGCTGAAATGATGTGAGGCCAGCAAAAGCAGAGCTTGTGTTTGCAAAGTCAAGGACAGATTGGCTGCAGTGGGACAGGAGGTAGGGGAGGAAGAGGAGTAGATAGCAGGAGGGCCAGACAGCTGTAAAGTTGTGTTAATATTATGCTTGGAAGATAACACAGGCTATCAGATACGCGGCTGCTCCACAGGTAGTGCCCTAGGCCAGTTACCTGCTGGTGCAGGTTGTGGCAAAGCTCTGTCAACACCAGCAGAGCTGTGCAGCATCACACCAGGCAGCATCTGCTGCTGGGAGCTGGGAGAGAGGAGTTCAGCTGCACAGCTCTGACCTGCCACTACTGCAGCCTTAATGAACTTAGGTTTCATTATCGGGGTAATTTCAGCCCTCAAGGCTGCCCATGTGCACAGTTGCAGCAAGGCTGGAATTGCTGTTGTGTGAGGCAGTGCCTGGAGTTACACCACCCGTCCACCCCTCTCTCCCTACATCCCCTGCCCAGCTGCCACCCACAGTCTCGGCACTTCAGAGAGCTGCACTTCCCCACCCTGGGCCTGATGCTAAATGGAAATGTTTTAGCTCTGTGTGGCTCATTTGGCTTCTGCAGATCAACCCTTGGGGCCATCCTCAGCCCAGATCCAAGAAATGAGCTGAGCTGAGGGAAGGGAATAATTTCTGCTGCCCCTGAAGCCTCATCTCTCCTATTGCAGCTGGCAGCTCAAAAGGCTCCATCCTGCCAAGACTGAATCTTAATTGGGATCAGTGGAAAAGACAAGCTGCTGCCAGGGCCGCCCTGGGCTCCTAGAGAACATGGGCAGAGCTTGCCCAGCCCCACAAGAGAAGGCCTTCACTAGGGTTTACAAAAAATAAAATTCCCTCCAGAGTATCAGTGGAAGCAGCAGGCCAAGGAGAGGACATGGCTTAGCCATGCAGTTTGCAGATGAAGAGCAGGCAGAACCACACCACATGGAAAATCCTCCTGTCCCTGTAGCCTGCTGGGAAGGGAAGCCACCAGCAAAGGCTGAGGTACAGCTAGTAATCCCCAGGCATTCCCTGCAGTGAATTCAAATACTACAACCATCTCTGAACAAACACACAAAACTATCACAGTCATGCCCAGAACTGCTCTTGCCAAGAGCTACAGGAAGAAGGACAAGGTAAGTTTTTCATCTTATAAGAGAAAGACTGGAGCAAAACCTCTTCAGGCATCCCATCTGCACGTGGCACCAGGATGCTACATGATGCTTTTTCCAAGCCACAGCTGCTGACTTCAAGCCCACTTGCTTCAAAGACCCTGGCAGAGCTCACTCATACCTCTGTGATTAGGCACAGTCTAGCCACCCCTTTGGCTTTGTGGAGGCAACCAGAATCAACACTGCCAACTCCTAATGCACCCAAGATGGGTGCTCCTGACCCAATTTCCTTACAAGCACAGAGTCCTGTCATCTCAGCACTGTCTTGTCCCAGCAGCAGCAATGTGCAGCAGGAGCAGAGCAGAGCAAGTAGCCATCAGCCTGGGTTATTTTTACACCATTTGTTCCACCTTGGCTATTTAGGTGCCTCTCCAAGTCCCTACATCAGAGGAAGGCCACTGTGGCAAGTCTCGTGCAGACTGGGAGCTTTAGAAGAGCTTCCCTTGCTAACTCAGGGGAACAGAGTCACCAGCAGCTCATGCAGCAGATGCCATGTCAGAGCTGCTCAACCTGAGCAATGACAATGGGCTCTTGCTCTGGTAAAATGGTTTTAATGGGATTTTCTAGCCAGCAAACATGCTTTGAGGGACACACCCAGGACATTCAGCCATCAGCAACACAACTGCATGCAGAAGGCTCTTGGCCAGCCAGACTGGGAGGGGTATTTAAACACAAGTTTCTTGCCTTCTTGTTTATAGCCTGCTATTTCTCTCTTGGGTTGCTGAGGATGCCTTAGAGCACATCCCTCTGGGATGTCCCAGATGCAGCAGAGGCACGGTCAGTAACAGCCCATCACCAGTAAACCGTAGCTTTTGCAAACTTATGCCAGAGAACTCCAGCTGAACCCCAGCAGCTGGAGGGGTTTTCATTTCCACTTCTCCAAGGCTGGTATTTCAAGGTGTTTTTATTTCTTTTTAATCAATGCACGTGGCCAGCTCCAGAGGGGGCTGGATGAGGAGAGGGAGGCGGTGCAGCCACTGTTTCTGTACAAAGTATTTCCACATGCAAGTGAAACGGGGCTCAACTCGCTTGGTGCGTGTTTTGCAGTGCGGTTACGGGCTGTCGTTCCGCCTCCACAAAGCTGTTATTTATTTACTTAAAGACTTGCATTCCATGGAAAAAGATGCCCCAAGATAGCACTGTGTTTCTAAAATTAAACCCAGCTGGATGGAGTGGGGAGCAAGCAACTGAGCACTCCTGTGCTCCCACCAGCAGCGGGAACAGGGTTCCCTGTGTTCCGGACTCCCCCACCCTCCCTGAGCAGCAGGAGAGCCTGGCAAAATGCCTCCTGTGTCCTCAGCCATGAGGTAGGCAGCTCTCTGGGAAGTCAGACCAAGTGCCTTACTCAACAGCAGGAGTGCCACTGCTTCCCATAGCAGGGGATCAGGATTTAAGAGCAGTGATGGCCCTTCCTGCCCCAGCAGCTCTGCGAAAGCCCGCACCCTGCTGCAGGACAGCAGACACCTCACCATGTGCCTGACACAGATTTGAGTGTGGCCAGAAGTCCTTTAACAGCATTTGTGAGGAAGGCTGCATTCCTGAGGCTCATCTCCTACCTAACCTAACCAACATTTTCATCTAATTTATGTATCACTGATAGCATCCTACTCAAAGTAAAGCTCAATTAGCCCTCACTGTTGTAACCTAAGTTCAGAAACCTGTTCTCACAAAAGCCATTTATAGAAGGGAGGGGGAAAATCCAAGTATTCCTCCAACCTTGCATGGCACCAGCAAGAAATCCCTGCCAGACACACTCCCAGCACCTGTTCCCCTGTCCACACGAGCACAGGGGCTGCCTCTACATCCACAAGTGTCTCTGCTCAGAAATGAGCACATCAGCTCATCGGAGCAGCTGTGCCAGAGCTGCTGCTCAGGGGCTTTACCATGGCCTGCATTTAGCCTCATCCCTCAGACAAAATGTCTCCTCACACACGCAGCTGAAGCTCTCCAAAGGACAGGTTGCGCACTGGTGGGGCCCCCTGCACCCAGTCAGGGCTGGGAGTGCCTTGGAGGCTCTTGGGGAGCAAAGCTCCAGCGATGGCAGAGGTCGCTCTGCAAGGACCATGGGAAGTAAAGTGAGGTACAGCCCCAGACCTTGCTTCTCTGCACCAGAAGGCTCACACAAATGTGGGACAAGAAAAGCTGGCAAAGAAGTCTGAGCCAGACCCAGAATGAACAGGAAAAGGAACAAGGATGATGGCTGATGGGAATGGCTGAACAACAGGGAAAATGGTGAAAACAGTGGCGAGGTCAGGGTGCCCGTGCAGCTGCCGCCTCCAGGCTCATGTGCCAGCTCTCCCTGGGCATCAGGACCATGTCCTGTCCTGAGCACAGGCAGAAGCTGCTGCTCCTTCACTTACGAGCAGAGACAGTCCCTGGTATCACATGAAGCTTGTTTCAACCAAAGCAGAAAGGACAGTCCCACCACTACTGGCCTGGATTGTGATCCAAGAGAACCTGACCACAGGGATGTGGGCCAGACCAACATGTCACACTTGGCAAGTCACTCAAATTACTGTCTGCAGATGTGGACACTAACGTGGCATTCCCATTGCTCTGTGTACTCTGCAGTGAGCACCTGGAGACAGATTTCCAAGCCTGAGTGCTCCTCATGCCTGATGTGCAGTTGGAGAAAATGATGTTCGCTACCAGATTGGTAAGTCTGTTTTTAGCAGGGCTTTTGTCCCTTGGTTTTTCCTAAATATTAGAGGAAGATTTCTCCTTGCTGCCTCCCAAGGGAAAACCTTCGCATGTGTTGGTTACAGCCTAGACCCTGTTCTAATGAGAGTGAGAGGTGCAGACTTTAAGGGTTCATTGCAGAGCTGAGGGAAAGGGTGAGGAGGAGTAAGACGAGAAGGGAGCTAGCGACCAGAGAAGATCTCAGGAAAGAGCCTGCCTCTCTCAAAGCTCAGCTATTTCTGTGACTATGCCCATTTTCCCATAATTATACTGGTTCTGCTCTGCACAGCACTAAGTCAGGTCTACTGATCCCTGTCCAAACTCCTGCTGCCTTCCTGTTTGTATTAGGGCGCCAGCATGGGTTAAAAATTAGAGAGTAAGTTTGCCTCAGTATCTGATTTATCCCCTTTCTTCCTTCCATCTTGATTTGGGATGTGCTGGTCAGCATCCCCCAGGGAGAGGATTAATGAGGAACAGACAGAGAGCTGGCAGCTGCCTGACAAGGACAAGATCGCAGCTATGGGACAAGCTGCAATTTGGAATCTCTTGCTTTGACCCTGGTACAAGTCCAAGACATGCTTGCTGATGCATCCCAGCACTGACACCCCAGGAGCTGGCACAAGATCAGCACCCCCAAGGCCACAACTAGCTCTGGTCCCGATGTCACATTGCCTCAGTGCTGGAGATGCTTCTGCGGTGAAAGGCTGCCCATCCCCATGACTCCAGAGGCAGCTCCAGCTCTCCAGCTGCGGAAAGGGCCTCCTCTCCACTTAGAGAGGAGGTCTCATTTCAGGGACCACAGCAAGGGAAGATGTTACTGCCATTCCAAAAGGGCAACACAACATCTTTAACATTTGGTCCCTGGATGAACAACAGCTGCACCACAAGGAGGACAATGGGAAGGTAGGACACACCATCCTGCCTGTGACTCCTGCCCCACGAGAAGCCAAGCTGAGTGCAGAGCAACAGCATTTGTGCCAGGGTTAGTCCTCTGCCAGGGGCTTCACCTGGAGTCTGAGGTGCTCAAGCTCCTGCAGCTGTTATTGCCACAGAGAAAGGGCAGCAGATCCTCTCAAGGTGGATAAGCAAAGGGTCACGGCAACAGAAAGGACTTGTAAGGGCACAAGAGGGAGGTGAACAGTGCTCAGATGTTGAAGGAAATCAGGAGCAGAAGCAAGGGGTACTTTCCAGCAGAATGGGGCATGGCTCTGAAGAGTTATTTTACTGCTTGGGGCCCAAAAGGAAAGAAAACACTGGATTGGACAACCCTGGGAAAAATCTGCACTTTGGGGTTAACCAGCTTCTTCTACAAAGTAAGAGCAGATCCAGACTGGTTCAGGGGAACAAACATAGTCTGTGTTACCCAAGAAAACTCTTGCTCAGTTATAACGCCTTACTGTGAACCCAAGGGTAGGTAAGCACTGGGCTGATTCGTACTTCTGCCCCTGGAAACACCTCATGACTATGCAGGGGCTAAGATGACAGTTCCCATCACCCTCAAAGGCCATCACACTCAGACAGCACTCAGCCAGACACAGCCTGATCACAGGATTTTGCAATGAGATGCTGCAGAGCACTATTTCTTACCTCTCGAACCCAGGGACCAGCTAACCTTCTTGAGGGGGGTGGGGAATCCATCTTTGTTCTTTTACAGCATTGCCACACTGCCATAACCAAATGAAAAATAGCTTAAGCCTAAAGTAGATGGACATTCATTTTCCTCCTATTTTGTTTGTTTCCTTCTGTGGGAAACAGAGCATGCACAAGCTTTTGATCTTTTTTGTCGTTCCGGAGCCACTGTGCACAGAGCACCTTCTGATACCTTTACAGACCACTGGCTTTCCAGAAACCAACACTGGCAAAACCATGGAAGAGTTTGACAATCAGAGCATGAGCCATGGATTCACCACAGGCAACTTCTTGGTAGTATCTCATGGGGCATCCAGGCCAATTCTTACAACACTCATGATATTTTAGGGGATGATAAAACTCAAGCTTTGCCCCTGCAGACCTACTGGTAAGGGAGAGTCTTTACTTACAAACAGAATAATAACAAGTATTTGTCAGATTTCTTGAGACAATCACAGTTCTCACCCCCACCAGTCTTTTAAAACCTCCACAAGGAACATGGAGAGAGAGGTACCCCCCTCCCTCCTTTCCACAGGGGCAGGCAGCAACATCACACAGTGCCCAGCACACCCACCTCGCTGTCTGCCCCATGGGAAGTGGTGTCCAGGGCTGATGTCAGCCCTGATCCCCAGGTCCCTGCAGCCTCTGCATGACTGTCGTGCTTTTCTTGGTTATCAGCTGCCTCAGTCCTTGCTGGAACTGCTCTGAATAGCCCTTCCATGAAGGCAGAGTGTGGCAAAGGTCTTGCTATAACACGACAGACCCAACCACTACTGGTCACAGACACTTCCAGCAAACAAAAGCCTTTTTCCACATCTCACAGCAATAAATTATGAAAGTCTTTTCCCAGATCACAGAATATTCTGAGTTGGAAGGGACCCACAAGGATCATCAAGTCCATCTCCTAAGTGAATGGCACGTACAGGCATTGGACTCACAATCTTGGTGTCATCAGCACCATGCTCTGACCAACTGACCTAATCTTCCCCCCTCTCATTTTCTGATTTTTTTTTTAGTTAATGTAATTAGAGACGTGTTCTCCTTGCGTGAGCACTGCAAGAAATTGACTCAACACAACTGTGCCCCACATCTCAAACAAGGTGGGCAAAGAACAATTCCTGGATTCCCACATTAAACTATTCACAACATTTCAGACCCTTCTGGACCCCTGGGGTTCGATGCTCTCACATGGTAGGAAACACACAGCAGATCACTCAAGGCAAGCCTCCATCTCACTGCAAACCCTGCTGAGTCTGGGGTGGGGAGAATTAGAGAAAAAATGGCAAAAAAGGCAAAAGGGAAGGGGAAAAAAAAGGCAAAAGGGATGAAAAAACAGCAAAAGGGGGGAAAAGACAAAAAGGGAAAAAAGGACCTTACCTCCTGGTGAGTCTAAGCAAAGTAGAGATAAATAGCAACTACGCCTCAGAGAAAACAGCAAGAAGCTCATTAATTACAGGAACATCAAATAAACAAAATCTATCACAACAATGTTAAAAACCAAAACTTTTGGGCTTTGAGAGGGAAAAAAAACCCCAAACTTTAATTATTTTATTTCCTAGTGGCAGAAGTCTACGGCCAAACAGATTTCTCCCAGAAAGCTCTATGTCCACTATGGCAGAGATAAAAGTCACCTTTGTTTAAGCAGAAGCCAAAAGTTAAAGAAAGGGAAAACCAATAAATGATAGAGACTCAGCCCTACCCAGCAGGAGCAGAGAGCTTCCCTTACACTCCTCTTCACTCCCAGTCATTCAGGGCAGCTAAACCCCAACCCTAGCTTTGCTCAGAAAAAGCCATGAGGCACTTACCTTGCTTCTGTGCAGTGATGGCAAAGACATGGAGGTCCATGATCATGGGAAAGGTGTCAACCAGGAAGATGGAAGGAGGCTTCTGTGATGGACCCATGTTGCAGGGAAGAACACCAGCTCCTCATTGTGTGCTCCAACCCCAAACAAAATATTAAAGAAAAAGTCTTCTTACAATCCAGGCAGGATGTCTCTCTTGTTCAAAGCAGGTAATTCAAATGCCACTGGGTTTCACCTCTAACAAGAGGAAAAGTAATGGTTTGACTCCCTCTACCAAACCCCAGCTGCCAGGGAAGAAAATTCAGGTAGGTCCCTGCATTTTCATCCTGCCTCTATCACTCACACAATGCAGTGGTTTCAGAAACATCCCTTTGCCTCTGCCCTTGCATCTGTACAGCAAGAACCTAAAAGTCAGAATTTTAGCAAAGTGTGAACCAAATAGATCAAAACAGAGAAACTGAGAGCCTTTCTAACAACTAAAAGCCAAGAACCTTCCCACAGAGCACCCAGACTCCCCTTTACTGCCTGTTGATCCTCAGCCTGTGCAAACAATTACACTCTGACTACTTTTGCTCATTTCCACAGTTCTTCCCACCTGAGAGCCAGAGACAACAGCTGGGGCTTTGTATGGGGTCCCTGGGAACTTCGGTGCTGCAGGAATGTGCTGCACAGCCAGTCAGGCTCCCACTGGAAGCTAGGCATGAACTTCTCAGGAGCTTGAGGTTAAAGCACTGCCCTTTGATGGGTTGAAGATGAGCATGAAATGTTGTGGCTTAAGGATAATTTTGTCAGAAGGCTCTTTCTATTAACAGAAATGGAGAGATCTGTGTATGACTGAAACAGCTGTACACATTGCACCTCTGGTGAGGACAAGGTTCTGCCCCTAAGCTCCAAGGAATGGCTCAGCACATCCTTCAATTCAGCCACAAATCAGCCCTAGCCCTTGTGTGCATCTTGCTCACCCCACTGATCTGTGTCTAACTTCTCTCCAGACTCCACACTCTGCTTCTCTGAAGTCTTCACTCCTGATGTTGGCTTTCCTGGTTTCTTTTCAGCTGGCCTTATTTAACTCTGGATTCCTTGGCAGCAGTGCTCTCCTGCCCACTCCTCCTCTGAGTCGATGCTCTTGCTGTCAGGACGTTGCTCAGTTACGTAAGCGAGCTCAGAGCCAGTGCTGCCGCCCTGTACTCCCTTCCTCGCTTGGAATAGTCATGTCCAGCCAAGGATTATGAACTCCTAGGTATCAGGACTGTCTTACTTTTTTCATTAAGTGAACTCCTGTGTACCCTTGGATGTTGTTCTGAAAGAAGAACGAGAGAGAGCTTTTTAAGAGGAGCCTTGGATATGGTAACCTGCTGGCTCCATGATCAGCTCTTCACCACTGCACGACGTGTGGAGGACGTGCTTGTGTTCCACGGTGTTGCTTGCTCCCCCAGAACAACCTGTGGAGTTTCTCACCAGCTCTGCAGTGACTGTGTTGCCTAAAGAGCTGCATGCTCTTGACTAAAAACCCAGATCTTAACAAAAAACTGCACCCAGACTCCGACTCGCCTATCAGACTTTGCAGCAAAATGCGCAGAAAATGAAACTACAAAGAAATGTTTGGAGACGCAGTGGGGGCAATATATCTTTAATTTTTTTTGCTTTTGTTTTTTAGTATTACAGTATATTCTTATAAAAAGATACAGATAAAAAGGACACTACAGGATTTGTACATTTAATTCACTTATAGTCTTAAACTGACTAAGAAATGAGGATAGGCCAAGGCATTACAGCAGCACACAACCTCACACTTCAGTAAGCAGCACTGTACTTTCCAGCTTGGCAGGCAGGGCCACCTCCCAAAGTGACCTGCGAGTTTCAAGCTGAGCAGGCTTACGGGGGAGCAGAACGACCGCAGGTGGGGATGGCTTGGAAGGGAGGTGTTGAGCACAGAGCGGCTCGAGTACCAAACATTCCCTCACGATTCTAAAAACTGCAAAGAGCTTGTTTGAAGGTGAGCAGGAAAGGGGCAAATGGCTTGTCAGAGAGGGTTTTATAGATCACTTGGCTCAGAGCTCCTAGTGGGGGAGGCTGAAAGGACCAAGCCCTACATGAGCTGTGTAGAAGACCTTGTAAATAGACAAAACTGTCTAAAGGAGAGTTTTAATCCAGATCCCACTTTGAATTATGCTGATGTAAAACCAGAGCAACTTGAACTGGTTACTGTGGATCAATTCTACATTACCACCCGTAACAGAAGATTCCAGTTTGGAACCATCCAGACTCTTTCATGAAATGAAGTGCCAAAACACCATGCTAGACTCATGGCATCCTTCTCAGCAGGCACAGTGAGGAAATCTGGCCAACTTCGGGCAATGCTGGTCATCAGAACTACTACTTAGATTAGTAGATAGCTTTTTTTTATACCTTATGTAAATAAATATATAAATTCTATATTTTCAGTTGGCCAAATTGTATTATCCAGGTTGGCCCCTTCTACCTTTATAACAGAAACTAGGGTGGCCAATGGAGAATACCCGTTTGGATAGCAGGCAATCAGAAATCTCCTGTGTCAAGTACAGAAGCCAAGGAGCCATGGCCAAACATCTGGTGATTGCCAGAGCCTCCATGGGTAACAAACTGACCAGTAGAAAGATTTTGCTTACCTGGGGTAATGTGGGGAGGTGGGTTGGAGGAGGAAAGAGGGAAACTAGATGAAATCTTTCTTTGGCCATGGAGATAGGAAGGAATATTAGCTCTGAGGAAGGAGAACTGTCCCAATTTGTCTCACTAGTTAACTCTCGTGAGAAGTTACAGGGCATGAACCACTTTTTGCCATCTAGCCAAGCTTCTCTGGCATTATGGAAAGAATTTGTGTGGAAGGGTGAAGTTTGAGTGAGCAACTGTGCACCTTAACTCTTCTCAAACTCCTCATGGTGACTCATGATGAAAAACAAATACCTTTTGTAGAAAGTGTTCTAAAATAACCAACCTCCATCAGTTCACCACAAGCTTTAAAATGCGTGCTTTCCCAGAACCAGGATCACCAGAGGCAGAGTAATTATGACAAAAGCCAAAAGGGTATTTTTCTTCCCTCCCCTCCCACACCAAGACTGCTCATCTGCATCCCCTGGCCTGGCTCAGCTGGCACAGGAGCCAAACCAGCTGTCCAGCCAGTGTAATGCCCTGGCACAGTCTCAATAGTCTTTGCTGTAATGCAGTGTATACATACAAACATAGCAAACTAAAATAAGGCAAAATAAATAGAGGTGTCAGATTTACAGGTTCCCCTTAGAGATTCCTAAAACATTTTTTTTTTTAAATCATTTAACCCCCAAACAAACAGACAAACAAAACCCAAAACAACCAACCTAGAAACGAAACTGCATATATCATGTACATCATCTACTGTACAACGGATCTCCTTTCCCCTCGCGGAAACTCCTGACACAAGCTTCTCCTGTGCAACCCAGCTCAAAGTGTGATCTTTCCTAAAGAAGAGGAAAGATTTAGCCAGTGGGGGTGGTCATTATGGAAACACCTGCCCCACGGTCTCGCACCAGGATCCTTTGCAATTCCTTTCCTTTCCTCAGACACTGTGAACACATTACAGAAATGCTTCTGAAGGACATCCAGGTCGTTTCCATAGTGAGGAAGTCTCTCAGCCCTGAACACTAGTTCTGCTCTTGTAGGGAAGTGGTGCTGGACAATGGCTGTGCTACAGAGCATGGAAGGGTCTTGCTGCCCTGAAGTCACATTACCTTGCAGTATTTCTAGAGACACGATCGACTGAGAAGAGTGACTCAGTTCAAAGCAAGTGGAAGGGGGAGGGAGTCTTCTTCAGTCTTTTCTGGGATCATCCTAATGCAACCTACGTAGCAACAATGCAGAGACACAGAGGTGAGTGAGCACTAGACCTCTAGGGACAAATTCTGGAGAGTTAGAAAGTACCTCTTCTAGGTATGAGGAACTTCATGATGAAGTTAGCAATTACTGTATTTCTGCAGGAAGCAGAACAAGCCCTCAATGATGCCCTTCTTTCTCACATCTCCTTCTTCTCCACTTATGTCCAAAGACAGAGTGACTTCTCATAAAATGCTGGTGCTAGGCACAGGTGCAAGGACAATAGCAGACCCTAGCTCTTCTCCAGCTTCTCCAGTGACGTTACACCTCAGTCTGCTTCCTAAACCTACTCGGGAATAAGATTTTCCTTTCTCCTTCAGCACCTGGCAACTCAACCACAACTGCTGAAGAAGAAGAGAGTAATAGATGCACTCACAGTACCCAAGAGATGAGAAACTTGGCTTCAGCAAGAATCTGATGCCAGGCACTACAGCAGAGCCAACTTTTTCCGTTTCTTCTGTGTGGGTAACCTCATCTCATACAGCAGACAAGTTAATGGGCCTCTCTGCTTGTCACCACTTGTAGGAAAACACTGCTTGCCTCAATGTGGAACTGAGCTTTTCCAAAACCTTCTTTATGAACTTTCACCACGGAGTCAAGAGCCAGGGGGACTGTCTAGCACACTGAAGGAAGCTTTTGGCCACCATCACTGATTCAAAACAGGAGGAGCCTGGGGCACTGGAGTGATGAGAAAGTCGAGCTGCATTGAATCAGGACATGACTCTGAGCTTTCTGTCCATCCCCTTAAGGATCCCACAGCTGATTTACAGGAGTTGCACAATCTCTCGTTATTAATGTATGAGTTAAAGAGGTGGCAAAACTATAGCAGCTTTCTTTGACTCTCAGTGTGGCTGGAGTGCTGTCACGTACCATCATACAGCATCTCTTTAAACCAGGGCTGAACTGTGTAAACAAAGGGACAGAGGACTTATCACTCTCTCTGCTTTTGCTACATTTGTGGCCTGGCAAAGTGACTTCAAATTCAGAAAGCACAGCACAAACCTGGTTTGACAAATACCGGGGCAGGGGAAATGCTGTATTTATATTCAAAGGGTTTGCCCTGAGGTGTTTCTTCTCTGACAGCTGCCACGCTGACAGTCTGCCTTATCAAACAGATACCTGGGGAGCAAGCAAGCAGCTGTACTTGCACAACATCTTGCACCAGGACTGACCTTGGCACTACACCTGAAGTTCTGGGTAAGTCTTAAACCCAGGGAGAACAAAGAGGGATGAAAAAAAACCCTACAATGTTCTAATCCCTAAAAGCATAATCTTTGGAATTCATGGATTATTCAAATCTAAACTCAACTGTATACCAATTTGGCACATATTACCACCTCTCATATGGCTTACATGGCATAGGTTACACGGCATGCTTTAAAACAAGACAAACAAAAGGGCTGGGATATATAGCAAGTCTACTTCAGGGAGCAGCAAGGAGCTTGTTAATATAATTTACAAAAGACATTTCTAAAAATCCATTTGTAATTTAAAATAAAAATGCTTAAAAAAGTGAGATTTTTTCTTAAACTTTCAAAAACCTTTTTGAAATAGTCTTTCTTCTACAAGGTGCTTGTGTCCACTGCAATAGGCATTGCTGTTAATAGCTAATCCCAGAAGGGGAGTGGGATAGTAAGGGAGGAGAATGCACCCAGCTCTTGTAAGATACCAGCTCTTTACGATGAGTATTATACAGAGGCGCGGCAGTCTGGAATGTCCTAAATAGGGAAATTCTGGGGTGGGAGACTCAAAATTCAGTAAACAATGAAACATCAGAGTTTAACAATTCTGACTTTTTTGCTTCTCTCCATAGTTTACATAATTATTTAACTCTCAAAGTGTTCAGAAAACCACCACAGTTTGCTTCTCCAATATCGTAGTGTGTAATACTGATCAGGCAGCGTGCATTGCAGAGGAAGTTCTGATCTGCAGACTCAGTGCAGAGCCTGAGGTTAAGTGACATTCAGAGAAAAATCAAACCAAATGATTAAAGTGACAAATAGAGCTTTTTTCACTTCCCTGGGATTCCTTGGCATTTTGTGCTGTTGACTAATGCAGCAATTTGTAGATGGTGGGTCCCTCTTCTCAGATGTTCTCTCTTTTCTTCCTGTCTAGGAGGAAGAATCCATCACCATTCTTTTTTTCCTCTTTTCCTTCTCCAGGGAAGATAATAAAAAAAGAAGACAAGTTTGAAAAAAAAAAAGTAAAAAAAAAAAGGCCATGACAGCCCACACAATCCAATCCCTTTTCTAGAACCAGGAAGACACACAGAATTCAAGCCTCTTCTTGGGTTGTTTGCTTTTCTTCTCATATATTTCATTCATGTAACTTAACCACAAATTTATTTGTTTCTTCTGAATTAACACAACTCCAAAGCCTGCTTGGTTTACACAATTCTGTGTCCTCCTTGAAAAACTCAGTTTTAATTATGGGGATCTCCCTTGGTTCATCCCAAGTGATTTCTTCAAAATGAAAAAGTCTGCATGCTCCAAGGCTCTCCTTTGACACCATTCGTATCTTACTGAGTGATGTGGTTTCCCTTGGCAGGAGTGGGGTGTGTGCAGTGGAGCTCAGGCTGTTAGACAGAAAGGCCAGTTCATGCGAACAGCAATCACAGCTAGCATCAAGTGGAAGAGAAATCTCACTTCTGGCAGGCAGTGAACCTGTTTGCTGTCTGCTACTGGAGACCTGCGGATGATACTAGGGAGCTCCCAATTTCCAATCTTGCATAAACAGATAAGAAATTTTCCACTGATTGCCTCCCAGCCTCCAGCAATGACAACAGGCTCTACAGTCATCTACTTGTAATCCCAACCTGGCAGTGGCTTAGTTTTCTAAAGGAAAGCCAGAGTTTCTTTCCAAGAAGATGCATTTCATAGCTTTGAGACTCAAAGAAATTCCAGAAAACTCCTTCCAGCAAGGCAGAGTCCAAAAGACTTTTTCAAATTATTGTGTGTTGATCCTGATTCTTGAATTTAATTTTGTTACATAAACTGAAGACTTCTCTCTAAGCTTCACTTGCTTTGGACAGTGTAGGCCACACAAAAACACTATACAGGACATGAGCTTAAATGCATTTTTCAGGTGCTAATCAATGGCTTATAAAATCCAATTCTAAAAGGGAATTGGAAACTTGAGAACCACATCTCAACAAACCCCTGAAGGTCAGTCTAGATCCTGAAGAAGTGATAGTTGTTTACACAGTTGCTCTGAAATTAGTCTTCCTTGTTATCAGCAAGATGGAGATCATGACTAGTTTTTACTTTGGCACACAGAAATTATCTTGTTCCAGCTGTGAGGCCATCTGCAAGGCCGAAGTACTTTCTGTCATCACCATGAGGCCTTTGACGACACAACAAAGTCCCAGAAGCAAATCTGTCAGCTCTGCATGGCCCAGTCACAGGCCCTGCTGGATCCACAGAGGCACTTTTATAATGGTTCAAATTAGGAGCATAGAAGAGGGATGAGAGGAAAGCTGACCATGGAAAGGTAACGTCTCTAGCTACAGACCAAAGAAATCCTTTGGGGCAGCTGTCAGCCAGGCGCCATCACACACATTCATCTTCCTTGTTTTGCACTTTTTCATCACCTTCTTTTGGTTGATTATTTTTCTTCCTCTTGTAATTAATAATTTAGCTTTGTCACCACCCGCTCACGGCTTGTCTCTAAGCCTTGGTTCCCCGAACGCTTGCGGTTACGCTTGAGCTTGGATAAGTCTTTGTCAAAGACTTCACCCGATCTTAATGCTGACACCAGGTCATCAAACTCCCCACTCTCTTCAGAGATGCTTCCAGCTTTTGCTTTCTTTTGTCGCCTCTCTTTTTCCCTCTGTTCTTTTAGCTGTGGACAAGTACACAGAGTTTTAGGATTAGCTAACCAAGATGCCAGATCACTAGGTACACTGCCAAGAAGCAGCAAAAATGCACCAGCACAGATTAGGGAAAGAAAAGAGTAGGAGCTTATCCACAAGGCCATCACCTGTGCCAAGAGCAACAAGAGGCCATGCTGGGCTTCTCTTCCACACAGGCGAGCAGAAGAAATGAGGAATGATTAGCAGTGTATGTCTGCCTCACAAAGCACTATCAGCCTGAAGCAAGAGGACACATGGGATCTGTCCATGCTGCTGCTGTTTTGCACTAATTTTACAGCAGCATAGTGCCAGCGCAGTAGCTGTGCCAAATGCCAGTTTACGAGTGATGCTGGCACAGGTCATTCCCCAGCTTCTGGGAGCTGGCTTGCAGTGACCTTAGTGCAGCAGCACCTACCATGCTGACTGCACCCGACTTGGTGAGTTTGGATGTGTCGGTACAAACCACAGTCACTAGTACAGTCACAAACAATTTTGCACCAGGGGCATAGCTAGCTAAATTTACATGCAGAAGGGCTGAAGTCTTGAAGTAGAAGGAGGAAAAGAAGGAAGGAAAAATCCAGAAAGCCACAACATATTGAAGCATGAAAATTGTGTGAGACATGAAAACATGAGTAGAATCCCTTTGCACAAAACAGCTCATGTTTGCATGGAGACAGTGTTGCAGTGCTGGGAGGATGAAGATACATTGCCTTGACTATGGAAAGAGAAACTGATTATAAACACAAAGAGCAATGAAACTAAACTGCTGATTTTACAACTCATTGGATAGATCCACCTGTCAATATGATGCCCTTGGCCTCCTTAGGGTAGCTCCAAGGAGCTTGGCTATCTCTTTCCACTGCTCAGCTCCAGAATTAGTAGAACTGGCAAGGGATGGTGGTGGCTATCAGGAAGCAGGTCGCTCACTCTGCAAATGCTAGCCCCACATTACGGGAAGACTCTTTCCTTAAGGCCTCCCTCATGGCATACTAGGCCTATGAAACCATCCTGTAGTGGGCTCCTTTTAACTTTCCAGGCTGGCTGAGAGGAAACTTGAGCCTATGTCCTGGCATTTTATCCTTGCATCTAACAGTAAGGCTGCTGGCATGCTGATGTTTTACCTCTCTCCTCTTCTGAAAGGCACGAACCAGTGCTTTTGGCTCAGCAAACATTAAAATCAGCAACTCCCCGCAGCGTGGCCTGGGGCCATGGCAGCAGCCAGGGCTATGGTGCCGGCAGGGGGGAAGGAGGCAGGGGACTGCCGAGTTCTCAGGCAGCACAGAGGCTGAGGTTACAGGGGGAGGCTGGTTCACATGAACCCCTGGGGACACACATGTCTGTCTCCCAGCAGCAAAACCCACAGAAAGCTCTCCTGCCACGTCAAGGCCAGACACGGCCCCAGTAATCCGGGCGTTAGGGCTGGCCAGGGAGAAATACTGCTGGTGTGGGCTGCAGCAGGTGCCAGGGCATTTGCTGTGTCACTGTGCGCTGTCAGATGACAGGCCCGCAGCAGATGATGGTGGAGCCTGACTGGAAGCTGACCAGCTTGGCAGGACTGAGGGAAATCTGGCTTCTTTGCTTTCAGCCTAAAAGCAGGATAATCTGGCATGGGGTGGTGGCAACCCCATCCTGCAAAGTGCCAGGGCAAAAATGCCTGGGCTAGATTTGGTATCTGAATCCAAAAGAGGGTAATCTGGGAGCCAAATAGTACATCCTTGAGAGCTGACAAGACAGACAGCAGGAAAAACGTCATCATTTGAGAAGAGAATGATACCAAAGAGAGGTGCCAGGGAGAAGAACATAAAACAGTGACAGGACAAGATCATGGGAATTTCCCTCAATACAAGAAAAGGTGAGGGACGGAAACATCTTCCTGTGCCCAGATCCTCACCATGGCCTCCATACGTGCCCTGCGCTCCTCCTCTTCCTTTTTCTTCCTCATATTCTCCAGATCTTGCTTGGCCTCTGCAAATGACTGTAAGAAAGTGTCGAAGATGCCAAAAAATTCATCTGGCTGCATCTTGCCCTCGGTCTCTCCAAAATGCTTCAGTGCTTTGGCATACTGTCAAGGGGGCAGAAAACACAAGAGCCATAATTAGGCAGGCAGTTTGGTGAAGAGAGTAAGGATAGCTTATGAGTAACCACACCACGTAATTCAATACCCTCTGAGCATTCATGCGGCAAGAGCAGAAACTACCCCCGGCAACAGAAGTGCTTCTTCTTAAGGCAGGTGCCTCTATCCCTGAAGAGTCTGCTCTCCTGGATATCCTTTGGGCAACCTGCAGCAGTAGTGCTGGAGAGTACTAACTGTCCACTGATACAAAAAAAACCTGTTTAGTTCCTGAGGGCAATAGAGTAATTTCAGAGGATGACGCTGTAGCCACATCTCAGCTGCAGCTGCGGGCAGTCAGGGCATGGAAGATAGTGAGCTAGCTGGGGAAACGAGTAGTTTTAGTCCATACTTTCCCCTTCCATCTTCCCTTCAAATCCACTTTTAAAATGCCTGGAGGTAAAAGTTTTTTGCAATAAAACTGCAGTCTATCCTCTCAGAAACCTTTTACCATGTCATCCATCTCTCTGGAGTCCTCTGAGTCAGGGTGTTGCCCAGGAGAGAGGAGACTGTAGAGAGACAAGGCATGAGAGAGGGGCAAGGAAAGCAGCCAGGGCTCCCGGGCAGACTTAAAAGAGAGTGAATACATCACAAGTGGTTTTTATTTCAAAAGGCAAATGTTGAGGCTGCAGGACACATATGGAGGCAGCCAACTGGCAGGACTTCAATCATAGGGCAGTCCTGATGGGGATATGGTAAATTCACAGCAACCCCTGGCTCTCGGACATCAGTGCTGCAGTAGTTGTACTCTCTCCTTTGCACTCTCAAACTCCCAAGCATGTCTCATTGCTCACCAAAATGCACTCAACTGCAAGCACATATAGTCTGTCAACAGCAACACGTGCAGTAAGTGCTGTGTAAGGACACACATCCTTTGCCAGCCACCCTCACTCACACAGCTCTGTGCTGCAACAGGCAGCCCCAGAAACACACTCCTGACAGTACTGTGCCCTGATGCACAGCTTCCCTAGCTTCCCTGCTTGCACTTCAGCACACAACCACAGAGCAGCAGAGTGTCCTTACAGACCTCAAGGTTTACCAAACCAGGCTATGGACTGTCTTCAAGCTCTCTCATTCAGCTCATACTAACACAGCCCAGTTTCCCTTTCCTTCCTTATGTGGGTGCTCTTGCAGAATGGAAAAGACAGTAAGAACAGTTCAGGCTCTGATCCCAGCACAAAATTAGTTTGGAAGCAGGTCTTATGAACCCTTCTGGCCCTGCACCAGGTAAAGCATAAACAATGTCTCCCAGTCAACTGCAGGGGGAAGAAATCTCCAAGGAAAGCAACTTCCTTCTGGCACAGCCTGAGAGATTCAGCATCTCCCCTTCTCTGCTATCCCTGCCAGGCCCACAAAGCAGTTTGAAGCAATAGATTCTTTTTTTCTTTAAAAAGGCTGTGTTCTCAGCCAGAAACAAACAAAGAAACCCAAAGAATCTTAGGAAAAAAGTGTTGGAAGAAATGCAAGTTGCTTTGAGCTACCAAACATGGCAGGAGTTGAAGGAAACACTACATAGAAACAGCAACAGATTACTTCTCTGTTTAACTCCTTTTCTCTGGAGCCTCTGAAGACATACACACAAGTACACACACCTACACCCTCTCCCCAGCCCTCTCTGTAATTTTATCTGTATATTGTGTACACATAGGCTCTTTGAATAGTAGGGAAGTGCAGCAGTCTACAGTAACCCACACTGAACCAGCACCAGCTCTTTGGCAGATAGAATACAGGCTCTAAATATCACAGAGGGAGATAAAGCATCTCCATATGCTCTATTCTCTCGTCTTGCTTGCTCCAGCCTGACAATCAGCCAGGGAGGCAGGGAGGTGCCAGAGAAAGACTTCAGCACAGGCATTGCCACCACTGCTTGAATACTCAGAGCACCTGAAGCTCATTGCTCACAGGAGATGTGCTACCTGGAATCTCTTCCCACTTAATTTGTCACTAACTCCTGTGGAAATTGAAAGTAAGGCACAAATTAAGAGCAGTGACTAGAGCTGCCAGCTAGAAGGAAGGCTTGTCCAACTGCTGCGAAGCCTGAAGTGGAGGAGCAGCCCACAGGAGACGGCTTTTGCACATTGCAATGCACTGCCTCCATCCCGTGTTCCTCCTGTGCTAGCAAAGGTGAGTGAGGGGGCACACAGAAATGAGCTGTTTGACTCCATGAATGTCCACAGGGGTTTCCTAGTCACTTAAGGAAGCTGGAGGTTGAAAAGGCAAGGGTTCCTTGCCTAGGGCTCTTGGATCCTACATACATGGAAGTCTCCTTTAGAGGGTGGTGTTGTCTGCAAATGTTCTGCACAAGGCCTGTCACCAGCTAGCACCAGCTAGTTTGTGTCACACTGGCAAGAGGGGCTTTTGCCACTACCTCCTCACTGGCACTCAGAGGAGGAACAGTGTTGCTGTGCTGGAACGACCCAGCAGCCTGGGAGCCTTCCAGACACACTCATGAGTCTAAAGTGTTGTAGTCTCTAAGCAGCAGCAAGGAGGCTGAGAACAGCCTGTCTTTGGTGCCCTGTAACACAGGGCTTAGGAGGTCACAATCACTTACTGTAAAGCAGTGAAAGACGAAAAGCAAAAAATCTGTGAGCTGGATGACCTAAAATAACTACAAAATGCAAAATCTGGATTTCACTGAAATAAACATTCTCCTTCTTTCTCTACCCCCTTTAGAAAAAAAAAGCTGACTGAGCAGAGGAAGGCAGGTCAGGAGATCCAGCTTCTGCTGCCAGCTCTGCCCATGATGTGGCTTGGGAACTCATGCTTCCTTTCTGAGCCTTGTGTTCTCCATTCGCTACAGAATAGAAAGTGTCGCCTCACTAATCTGATACAGCAAATGGCAAAAAATCAGTTGTTCACATCTGTAGGGCACTGCATCAATGTAATGCACTATTGTAAAGAGAGACGTGCTGTCTTTTCACTGTGTAAACTGCAAGAGACCCCTCTGGCTTTATTACTTCTACTTCCCTATAATTCTAGTTCTGCAACCACTTTTCCAAAGTGTGGTGCTGGGATGAGGGGCAGTGAGCTGCTGCAGACAGCCTCCCCAATGCTGTTATGAAGCCCAGGCATCTACCTGCCCACAGTGGCTAAAATCACACTGCCTGCCTCACTCAGGGCGTTAAGAGGCAGCGTGGCACAGACCAAGGTGCTCTGGATCCCAGCCCTCTCTTCTGCTCTCTGTCACAGGACTTGTGTCACCCTGTACAAATCGCTTGACTGTTCCATGGGCAGATTTCCTGCTAAATAACACCAGCTCTTGTGCACAGTTGTGAAATCTGTAGCTAAGTCCTGATGCACGCAAAATGCTTCCCAGAATTTTGTGATGTGCTGTAATATTGTGGAACAGGGGCTGAAACTTGCTTATTCCTGAAGTCATTTGGGGACAGATGGCAGATGGGCAAAAGCAAAATGGAAAACTGTGTTTCAGCAGGTTTTCCACTGTAACACAGAATGGTATATCTTTTTTTCATTAAAAAATTCATTTCCACACCATAAGGGCCCCCAAGCTCCATGATATAACAGGTCCACAAGCTCAGTGCCAGTTCTGCTTCCTCTGCCAAACTTTCCACTGAATTTATCCTCTTGCCAAAGCAAATCGTTTAGACAGTTGTTTATTTTAAAAAGCCATTTTAGCAAGGAGAGGGAAAGCGGGACAGCAGCACACACAAACTCTGCTGTGCTTGCCAACGAAATGTTAAACAGTGGCAGAAGACCTCTGGAAACGGCAGGAATGGGGCTCTATGAGGAGGAGGAAAAACAGCCATGATAAAAATTTCCTGCTGTCTGTGCTGTCTGCTGTTGCAGGAGGAGCCAATACACAAATGAATTATACCATGTAGCCACAGAACATGAACTGTATTCTCCAGACAAGTAATCTTGAGTTTGCTCTTGTGAAGACACCAATTCAGTACTGAGGCAGGTCAAATAAATGTCTTTTCTCTTGGGGACAAATTCAGATCAGTTAATGGAAAGAGCCCTGCCAATTTCAGGCAGGGCTGGTCCCAGCTCTTCTTGTGCCTAAATACTCTTAAAGGATTCTCCCAGGAGTCTAAGAGTGATGCTGGCAGCCCCAAAATCAAGTTACAGGTGCTCTAAACATTTCTCATATATTAGATGCCAACCTGCACTGCAGCATCTGAAGTTCTAAGTTATTGTACAACAGCTATGTGATTTATTTACCAAATGGCTGGTGGTGCCTTTTGTAGGATACCTCATCTTGACTTTCTCAGTCTCTCTCCTGATACATTCCCTATCCATTTCCCTCAGTAGCTGACAGAAAACACCAGTCCCCAAAATGCACAACTGAAGTGCACAGATTATAACTGGCACTTGGACTATAGCTTTTCTTTGTGCTTCATAGCATTCTGCCATTAATGACTATTTTCTGAAATGGATTTCACTTAGCAGGCTTTCACTGCCTTGCTATTCTTCAAAACAGTTACTGTAGGTGCTAAGCTTATTAAATGTATGTGTAGATTCTGAACTCCTTTCTCCATCATGAGAAATACCTTGCTTGAGAGGAACTGTCATCAGAAAGACTGCAAATGGACACTTTTCCTATGACCTTGCCCAGGCAGTAGTCTCCACAATGACTCTATTAGAGAGGCTTAAGTTTGACATTCAGCAGAGGAATGGAAATATCTGACCAAGCAGACTTTGTACTCCTAACAAGATCCAAAGTGTCTTAAAAACAGGTTTGCTATAAACCAAGCACAAAGAAGAACAGTTCTGAGGAAGTCTAGTGATCTAAGTTCATATAGGGCAAATGTCACCTTTTTCAAGAAAAAACATAAAATTCATACCAAGGGAGGTTACTCTTCCTCTGCTTGGGCATTTTCATTGCTTCCCCACAGGAAACATAGAGAAAAATTTTCATGAATAAAATTCAACCTCTTCTTTCTTATGTAAAAAAATCAATTTTTCATCTGTTCAAACGCATAAAAACTGATGAAGGATTCCAGGGCAGAGTTTCACTTTCTCCTGCCCCCACCTTCCAGTTTATGGGAAATGGCAGAAAACATTATCCCTTGATCTAATCTATATACTCCCTTATAAAGTGGTATTGAAAGTGAGAAAAACACAAAAAGAACAAGAACCAGCTGTGCTAGAAAGCCTGTTTAGAGTGTTGGTCTAAGTTTTCAATCAGTTCTTAACCAAGCCATCTGTTTACTGCGTGAAGATAAGTACAGTTCCAAGGCTTCCTCTGCAAACATGGATGCCTGCATCTGGCAACCTGGCCCTTTAAATTTAAGATATCACTTCCTCCCCACGGCCACTGACTTTGAATGGTTCTGTTTAAGCAAAAGGGCCAAAAAGGTACTGCATGAGATTGTGAAAAATATCTGCTGAGAAGGTCAGCACCACACCTTGGTAATGGATTGTTTCCATAACTCAAATAATTACTTTTGCTAATACTGAAAAAGTTTTAAAAAAATATAAAAACTTCCCCAGTTTGAAAAGATAAGTTATATTGTTTTAAATCCCAGCTGAGGAAACATGGCTCTGATTAACTCATGGTAATCAATTAGCCACATCTATATTTAGCATATCCAACTCCAGCTGTTAAAACTAGGTCTTCATTATTATTAATAAATCTGTGAGTCAAGCCAGTTCTTCCTAGGCGTATTCAGATATTTTTCAAAGTCCTCCCTGCCCCACTACCTTTTTTGCTCAATTTGCTTTGCTTTGAGAACTAAAAAAGAACAGGATAATCAGATGTCTTGGTCTCTCTCTTCCTTTAATTGGCTAGTTCCATTAGGTTTCCATGTAAGAAAAAAGCTTGTGATTCAACAAGCACAGAGAGCTCATTGAGGTTGGAAGATGTTATAAGCTTTGCAAAGCACATCTGGTTTGTTGAAAATTTCCAGCTTTCTTTTTCCTTTTTTTTTTTTTT
>VZTE01004276.1:1421576-1452135 GCA_013397775.1 Eulacestoma nigropectus
TTTTTCTTTTTTAAGAAAAAAAAAAAAAAAAAGAGGAAAAAGAGGAAGAAGAGAGGGCCAAAATAATATGAAGCAAACACGAGAAATAGCTCAACACTGGTAAGGACAGACAGTTCCCTTACAGGAGTCCAAAAGCAGCTTTTTGCCAGTGGAAGAACCAAAGCCATAGGTTGAGCAAAAGTTGGAATGGTGTGTGTTCAAACATAGCAAGGGTGTGTGAGGAGAAGGTAGAGTAACGTTTCCTAAGCATGTTATAGTCATTAAAATAAAACATCTCTTTATATTGAGTGCTTTATGTTGGCTATGTCTAAAAAAGCATGCAACAACTTCCAGACATACTGGTCCGTCTGCAGGGAGTTTCTCTGGTTATTTTTAAAGCAAAAGAATGGCATTTTTCCTGCAAGTGCCTGATCAAGAAAAGTTGCATTGCTGTGCTGGACTTGTACCCCTTGCTGGTTTTTAACCCTCAACTGAACTTATAAAGAATCTGCACTGACTTTTTGTCCTGGTGTGCCAGAAAGAAAGGAGCACCACCATCATTAACACCAAACCAAAGTGTGCAGTCTAAGCCACAGACAGAGTAAATATCCTTCCAGAAATGGGCGCCTAACTATAATGCAGTTGAAAAATGTACCCAGTCATAATACAGAAGCCCTCAAACCATAGAAAACCAAATTTTTCTCAGTAAATTTAGTGAGGTCACAGAATGTAAAATATTTTTTGGTGCTTAGAAAGCCAGTATGGTGTGAACATTATTATACTGGAAGTAGTTTGAATCCTTTCGAGAAACATGACAACAATGAAAAACGGAAGTGTTCAGAGCCACGCTGGAGGCTCTGAGAAACTCAGTCTAGTGGGACGTGTCCCTGCCCATGGCTGGGGGAAGGAGGTTGGAACTAGATGATCTTTAAGGTCCCTTCCAATCCAAACCATTCTATCATTCTATGAAAAAATTAGTCATGTTATTCTCCCCAGAACTTTTTTACAACCTCAGTGGTGTTGGACTGCCCAGCTTTGCCTCCTGAGTGTTGCAGTAGCTCCTGCCCCACTGGCGTTTGCCAGGGAAGCCCTCACTGAGAGCCAGTGGCTCCTGTGCTTGCAGCTGCGAGTCACTATTACCAAGTTTATCTAATCTCCACAGCAAGGAAATGTTTCTGAATCACAAAATAACACTACTGCAGAGGAACTGGATGAGTGAGAAGTCTTACTGTCTAGATCCTCAGCCTATATTTTCCAAATCTAAGGCCTACTGATCCAACAGCACAGCTTTCATTAGTAATGCAAGAGGTCCTTTAACACTTAAAGGACTGACACCAGAGTGGAAACAATTTGATCCAAAAGAAATAACACATTTGCTTCATACAGCCAAGCACTTTTAACATGCCGGCCAACAAGGGCAGATTTGCCATTACATATCATTTACTTTAAAACTTGCTCTTCTCTAAACATTTTCATATGGTTATGATCTTTTCATAGAAATTCTTCCTCATTCAGCTGAGAGACAGAGGGATTAGTGCCAGACTCCAGCCATCAGCAAAGAACAAGCACCTCCTTAGGTGAACCAGTCTGGTAATGGAGATGCAGACAGTGAAAGGACAAAATGATTGCAGCAGCACCTGAAGAATAACGTGCGCATGGTTCTGGGCGTGTAAGAAGAATCCAAGAACTTCAGACAAACCACACATGTTTGGGATTTCTATCTTTGTACTGAAATACACCCAGTAACAGAGAAGTGGAAAAGATCAAGCAGTTGGTGTAGCACTGTACGAGCCACCAAGAAGAAAATTAACTCTGTCACAGCTGAAATCAGGACACCAAACTACCCAGAGGTACATTTTTAAAGGAAAGAGACAAAGCACAGATGTCCCCAGCTCAATCAGCAGAGTAGAATGCAGACAGAAGGAGAAGGTAAAAAGATATGAAATCATCATCACTAACAAAGGACCCCTTTTTCAGCAATGGCTTAAAAGCCATTCCCTTCCACACTGTGGCAAGGTGTGATATCCTGTTATAGATACTGCCATTGCAATTCTATGCTGCACAAGAACAATGTTAAGGAAGATTAGAAAGAAGTGGGTAAGAGCATTGATCCTTCTTTTAATCATAAAATGTGTTCTAAATGGATATGGACCACATTAGAAAAAAATAAGGAACTTCAGCCTAAACAATTTTCAGTGTCTATTAAGTTTTCACTGCAGTCCCAGCACCTTAAATTACTGTTTCCATTTTAATTCGGGCTTTTGACTGAGCTGGTGAAACTCTAAACACTTCAGAAGGAATTCTTACCTTGTCTCGAGCCTCGCTGAGAAGGTCTTCTAACTCTGAGAAGCTGAAACTGGCCACAGTAATGAAATCGCTCATGACAGGAACAAACCTGTCCCCTGATTCTCGCATGCGTCTCTTCTGATAATCCAGTTCCTGAAAGAGAAGTAAGAGATAGAGACAGGCAAGTCTTTGAGATTCTTCAGTGATGAGGAAGGGAGCAGGAAAGTCCATCTGTTTCACTCACTGCAGAGCATGCTCTGCTCCCACATTCATCCAGAGCTCTAACGTAGAATCCACTTTCTCACTAAGTCAGAAGTTTTTAGGTGAGAGAGGGGAGGTCAAGGAAGGATGAACGAAGGTCCTGGTTACAGTTTCACTTATCCTCAAACAACAATCACTCCCACGAAAGCCATCAACATGCTAAGTTTCTAAAGCAACTTTATAGTTTAAGCATCAACTACATTAAGTGCTGCACTTTTTTCCTATGCAAAATGACAAATGATAAAGAGCTTTGTGTAGCAAGTGACTTTAGGATTTTTAATAGTGAGTTTTGCTCCATCCTCTCTTCCCATGGTGAATTAAAATGCTGTATACTTGGGGAAATGTGCTCTAGATCTCTTTATTTCTCTGAAAAGCACCAGGTGAACAGCAAAAAAACATCAAAATTGGTTCTCCCACTGAAGGACAAGCAGACAGATGCCAGGTGCAACATTTGTTAGCACCCTGCTAAGCATTAGCTTGGATGCCATAAAAGTGACAGAGTTATAAACTGGGGCTGTTGTGCTAAGAGGAGTCATGGTAAATGAAAAAAGAATACACAAAACCATAGGAAACAAAGATCTATTTGTCTGCTACCTACAAAAAGAAAAAAACCGATTTTAAGATTCTTTCCTTCTGGCTCAAGTTTTTTAGTTTTAAGCCAAGATTACCCATGGCTATATCTTTCCTTACTTTAATAGCCACGCTTGAAACATGCAGAGAGCTGCAGAGCTCCTCAAACTGACTAATTTATAGTGAGACAGGAAATCTCCCAATGCCTGTGCTTGGCCTGTGTGCTGTTGACAGTCTCATGGGGACAACAAAATTGTAATCTGGGCCTCATCTTTATTCTCAGTTGAATAATCAGTGGGAATGATAAAGCCTGATTTTCTCTGTAGGGAAAGCAGCATGAAGCAGCAGGTCAAGTTACGATCTGACCCTCTGTTCCCTTTGGAAAAAAATATCTTTGTGCTGGCTGCAACTCTAGCTCCATGCATGTTGGGTGCTCTCTGTTACTGGTTGTCAAAATAGTAGATCACAGAGCCAAATGGGTAGGTTTATAAGCATCTACGAGTAGGTTTATAACCATCTATGCTGAGAAACATCTTGGGATTTGCTCCACACGGTGCTGCTGAATGCCAAGAATTACTTTGGCCATCAACAATCTAAAATCCAACATGATATATCTTTTGGTCTGCTGCGAGTTGGAAAGAGAATGTAACCACTACAAGGAAAGACCACAAAGCAGAAAAGAGGCAGGAAAAGCAATGAGGAGGTGGCCAGAGAAAGCCCACATTAAAGAAGTGCTACTTCCCCTGCTTTATATTACATCCTCTTCTCTGCTAGTTTTCCTAACACATCACAAGGGGCAGTCCTGGGAGCACTGCTCAGTACATCACTTTGCAGTGAATTGTTTCTATGTTACAATCACTTTGAAATGGACCTTACAAATACAAGAAATGTCACTTCACATGCTTCTAAGAACTATGCATATTTTTTTCAGCCACTCTCTTCCATTCTAATTTTTAAGCTTATTTTAGTTGAAAGTTGCTCCACTCTCTTCCCCCCTTCCTCTGGCAGGTAAGTATAACAATTCTGTCATCTTACTCACTGTTGAAAGCTATGGCATTTGGGACTGTTACTGGAGAGCAGTGTTTTTCAAAGTAAAATTAAGATTAGGTGGTCTGCTCTTCAATTTCAAATTCAGTTCTTCCCTGCAGAATAATTATCTCAAAATGCAAAAAAACTTAAAACCCACACAAGTAATCGGAATTACTATGTAATCAGCCAGAGAGCAGCACCACAGAGTAAAAAATTCCTCTATATCTTCTAGAAATGGTCTCTACTAATCATAGCAGCACTACAGAGGCCGGAAGTGGCCCTGGTGGGCTGGGCTGCTGGCTCTCTAGGGGGATGAAATGATTCAGCCATGGTAGTTGTTTCTCAAGCGGTGGTTATGATCTCCTTGCTGTGTGAGAGAAGGGCTCTGCTGACAGAATTCCCTTCCACTGCTTATCTGTCCTTCTGGGAGCATCCTACAAAAAGGCAACAGCTGCATGAATGTCTTGAAAATGAATGTATCTTATTTTTACAAAGAAGTGAGCTGCAAGTCCAGGAAGGCAAATGGTTCATAGTACCTTTAAGAACATCTGACTGTGAAACTATTTTTAGCTTTCTATTCTTAAGGGGCCATGAAGAAACACCAGTCACTGGAGCCAAGGTTGTGGTGAGAACACACTGGAATAGAATCAAGAATCACACCTTCCCCTCCTCCCCCTTCCACCTGACAGTGATCTTCTATTGTTGCTATAGTGCTGCTTTTTACACGCCAGAAAACCACGAACTGAGCAAGCAGACTGGGAGGTGCTGGCAGCCTCAGAAGAAAAATACCATGGCAGGGAGAAGACTGAGGCAGGAAGATGGTGATTGTATGGGAAGGAGAGGTTGCCCATGGAACCCATGCACAGAAAAGAGAAGAAAAATCAGCTGTAAAGGCAAAAGGACAAATAATCTGATGAAAGAAAGCAAAACAGAATTAGTTACTCACATTTCAAAGAGGAGGAATTGTCTGTCCCAGCCAAGAACTGGGCCTCTCTTCATGTCTTGAGCTCCATGTCAGCCTTCCCTTTACAGGTGCTTTTAATTCCCAACACTGTACTCCATCTATGGAGCAGTATTTCTTCTCATTGCTGCATTCTCCCTTACCCCAATAATCCAGAAATAAGGTTGGGAAAGGTGGGTTTTTTACAAGAGGATCACTGGTTAATTACAACAGCCAGACAGCCTGGGGGCTGCTGACAGGACAAAGACCCCTTCTTCTACTCCCAGAGGCAAAAGCAAATTCAGGTCGCGTGAAAGAAAAATGAACTCATCACTGTCTGTCTCATGGTGAATGAGGACTGGAGGGTCCTGTGTTAGTTCCTTGTAAACAGGTAATCCTTGCACAGAAACCACCCAATGCAATTCCCAACAACTGGCTTTCATTAGTAGCAGGAAAATCCCCACCATTGTTGCTTTGCTTGTCAGCCCAGCTGCTTCATCTTTAACTAGTGTCTATCTTTTCCTTTGCCTTCCCAAGGAGTACTCAGGATAGAGGTTAGGGTTGCATATAACAGAGCACTACCTGCTTACTACTACCCCAAGAGCCATGTGAAACACTTGCTCAGCAGCCATCCATCCCTCAGTAAGAAAGAGCAAGAATTTTATTTCTTCTTTCAGTCCATACCATTTGTCAAACTGTCCTTTTACTTTCCAGGTTGAGATCAAACAAGCTTTTCATTAGCCTTAACTCTGCTAAGATCATCAGCAGGAGCTCCACATGAGAAGCTTTTATTTGTTTTTTCTTGGTTAATGCATTCTGGAACGGAATGGAAAGGAATGAAAAAAGAAAGCCCACTTTATCTTATCATAAAATATATAGTGCCCCTGATTCTGAGAGAGATATTTTAAGTATGGCACTTTGGAATCCTTCAGATACTTACAGTTTCAACAGCTTTCAATCCAGTCTTTATGTTGTTGACTTCCTTCTCCAGCTCTACCAGGCTGCACAGGAGACAGAGACAGAGCAAATAAAACAAAAAGAGCAGTGTTACACAGAGGTACAGGAACTGTGCAGCAGCACAGACCACTGGCCCATCAAGTCTGGTATCCGGCCTCTGGCACCAGCCACACCAGATGGCTCGAAACAAGGGGAAGGGGATCTGTTAATGCTCTGTGCTACTTTTTGTATGAGATGGAAGATGAGGCAGACCCTGCTTGCCTGCGGTCACACTGAAGACTGGGATTTTCCTGGGAAGAAAAGGGGGGTTGCCCTCAGAACATCTGCCCCACGAGCCGAGCCTGACCCGTTAACAAGGAGTGTATGCCACATGGTCAGCTTGCAGTGATCAGCTGGCACATAAGCAAGGAGAACAGCTTTAGCACACACATCGCCGGAGTCTCAGATTCTGTCTACATACGATTCTTGCACCATATAACTACTAAATCCCATTAGCAGTACATTTACGTGTGACTTTTTTTCTCCCTCACAGTCCAAACATTGTTTTTTCTATCTGCACTTCTACCATATGGTAGTCCGGGCCCGCTTACACTGTAACTGAGCATAGAAACATCCTGGTAATGTTCATACATGCTTCCCTAGACACAAATGTTACACTGAGTTTCTGCTCATCATACATAAATGGGAGTTTCTTTTTTTCTAGGACTTGTGAGCAAAATAAGTATTTAATTTCCAGATAACTAGTGAGTACCTATTTGTGAGTCAGCAGGCATCCCCTCCAAATATTTGGGGAGTAGTAGCTTACATCTCAAAAACACCACTAAAACTTTAATAAATGTCTTTTAAGTGTGAAAATACATTTACTTTTCACTTATCTTTCACTAGTTGGAATAGTTCCTTACACAAATAATCATGTCTGAGTAAATAATATGCATAATATTTTTTGAGCAATGCTTTGGAAAGAAAAAAAAAAATCAGTATTTTGGGGGATGGCTTCTGTATTCATTTTTCACAAACACTTCCAGAAATGGACCATTGAATTTTTTGCAGAAACTATGATGCTTTCCACATTTCTGTGCAAGACTGATTTGTGCAAAAGTTTGAACAATATTTCTGAAAAATATTTACTGTAGCCTCTGTGCCTAATTGACTCTATCTTAGAAACAAACCTGCAATTACCCAGAAAAAATAGCACACTTAGATGAACAACCATAGAATATGGTGAGTGAATTACAAACAACAGCCAGCCTAGTTACAATATCTGATTCAGAAATAAACTAGACACAGGTATATCTGAGTAAAGCTATAAATTTAGTTATCTACAACAAAGGCATTACAACTGTAAGGCTGGCCATGGGTTTAGAAGACAGAAATGAAAAAAAATTATGATAATTAAGTTAACAAAAATCACTGGGAACTCCAGCTCTGAGAAGTAATAGCACTGGACTTACTTGACTTTTGCTGCTTCTGGAAGATGCCGCAACTCAGACTGGATGTCTAAGATATCTGGATAATTCTTTTCAAAGATCATAATTAAGTAGTGCAAGAGTGTAATGTTCCTAAAGAAAACAAAATAAAAACAGAAGGTAGAAATGAGAAGGAAGGTGGTCATGAGAAGGAAAGGATGGTGAAAGGATTGTGACAAATCAGTGAAAAATATTCAGGAAATGTGCTTGATTGAACAAAATAAACAATGTATCAGCAGTTAGCAGCTCTGCTACTGAAAGAAAAGTATAAGGAACTAAAATGAATTAGTCCTTTATGAACCATCCTTCCTAAAACCTCAAGCAATATACTGTATAATAATTTATTCTGGAAACACCAGCATGCTTCCATCCATCTGTGTAGATGGTGCAATAGAAAAGAAAATTGCATAACACAGTATAATATTTGTCACCAGGTACTTCAGAGAATAAACAACTACTAGTACTAAAGGGATATTAACTTGTAAGGGAGAAGCAAGCTGTCCTCAGAGGCAATGTGGGAAAAAAAAACCTGAGAGTTAACTAAGAAAAGAAAAAGTTTCCTGGAGACTGGAGAAGCTGCAAAGAAAACTACTGCAGTAATGAAACAGCTGATGAGTAGTGGTCAGTAACACAAAACCAATTGCAGCCCAAGTAGGAACAGATAGAGTTGAGATGGATGAGGGATGCAGGAGAAGCTTTAAGGAAATTTGTAAAGTAAACAAGGAATTCTGCATGTAAAGAGAACAGACAGCCATAACAGCTACTTTAGGTGGGTGTTATGTGGTTAACTGACAGGGAAGATAGCAGATGGCCACTGCTTCACACAGACTGGAGCCTGGGAGCTGGGAACTGGTGAGAGAACAGAATCTGCACAGGATATTTAATATATGAAAAAATCAAGCCAAGCTACAGTAAGGCAAAAAAAATTTCAACATTAGCTATACAAGTGTTAGCCTTGGAATACAGAAAGGATATTCTGGTAGTCAAAACAGTACTCTGTTAGTTCAAACTCTATTAGGTAGGGATGAATTTCCCATGGTTTTTTACTGCCATCATTCATTCTGTCACAGCCTGAAGTCATTTCACCACAACTATGGTCTCAGCAGGTCTTAAAATTCAAGGAAGGTGCAAGTTAGTAAGAACCAGCATAACAGACCTCCAAGGAAAACCTCAGTGCTGCTGGAGTCCAAAACTCATATTCTCTGCTCAGTCTCAGGTGGATCAATTTCCAGAAACAGTATGGGGATATGGGGCAAAACATAGGGTGACACTGTAAGACCTGCAGTGCATGTCAATAAACAGTAAGCTCCACATTCCCAAACCAGCTGTTTTCCTTATCTGCCCTAGACACAACCAGGTTCAGTCTCTCTGAGCTATGCCTTGTGGTTTCATTAGTGGTGTACGTAGAGAGAAAGTTTATGACAGTCCTGCATCAGAAACATATGCCATGTTTCACAGGAGACATAAAATCGTGCTCAGATTTTTTTTGTGCTTTCTTTTTTTGCAAAACCATGGCCATAAAACTTTGGTATAAAGGGCAAATTCCATAGAAACCCTCCTTCTCCCCAAACTTATTTCAGTTATTTGTGAAATACTACATTTTGTCATCTTTGCATAGGGTTGCAGAAACACAATCCAACATCAGATGTGCATTATCCAGAGAAACAGCAGAATTTGGTTGCTGTCTTAATTGCTGTAGAATTTTTTAGAGTGAAAAGCACTACTTAAGTGCCAAATAAGACATTATTTTCAATTGCCTACAGAGCTAAAAACAACCAAAACTCCATTTTTATTACTATGATAAGAGATGCAGCAGCACAGTATCAATGTATTTATGGCCTTTTATCCTACCTGTCTATGCTGGATTTGGTGTCCACAATTTTGTTCAGGCTGGAGACTTTGAAGCCATAAGCACTTCCCCTTTGGCCCTTGTTCATGTAATTCCCGAAGGCGAGAACTACCTCCAGGAGCTGCCTCAAACGCTGGCTTCGGATGAGTTCTTTGGATGCCAGAAGAATGGCTTGAAAAGAGAGAAAAAAGAAGAACAGGTTATTGCACAGTGGCTGTTTTTAACATGCTTGGGTCCATAATTTGAAATACCCTGAAATGCCCATCTAACTATTGCACAACAAATGCTGCCACACTGTCTGTGTACTGCCCTTCCTGCACCCACACACCCCCAGGAGCAGGACAACTGGAAGGAAAATGCACTACATGTAGCTTGCAGGAAGCTCCTCTGAACATAGGACCAAGGCTGTTCTCCTGGACCTCGCACTCTAAAAGCACAGCCAGTGAGAACAGAGGGAAGGCTTGAACTCATCTGAAAATGCAGAGTAGAATACATTCACCTCTTCTCTGCAATAACCATGAATGTGGTACAGAAGCCATACACCTCTCCTGCTTCTAGGTTACACATTCCCAGAGTATCACTGTCCTGAGGTATCTATTCTAAGTGCCCTTTGAAGAGGGAAGGTGCAAGGACTAGAGGGTGAAATGGAAGGCTGACCTGCACAGAAAGGCCATGAAAGCTCTTGGCAGCTCAGCACAGCCTGATAACATAAGTATCTGTCAGGTCATATTTACAGTGTAACAATCATGAAACTGACTTTATTAAGTCAATGGGTGAAAGAAGAGAGTCAGATAGAATTCATTTCTTAGGCTATGACATGGCTTGGGCTCACTGGCTCTACAAACATAGCATGCATGTAACAGCATCTCCTTTGACAACAAGCCTCTCTTGACCTTCCCTGCCCCTCTGCCCAACTCTTAGCAAAAGCTTTATTAACCATACCTTCCACTTTTGGTTTTGCTTCTGCCAGCCTCTCTGGAAACTTCTTCTTAAAGAATAATGCTTGCAGCCGCTGCTGGTAGTGGTCAATCCTGCATGAAGGGCAGAGGAAAGTCAACACTGAACTGGAACACTTGAAGTCCAGGGCTACTATGCTCCCCACATAATCTAATGGTTGGATGTTCAGTCCCATGAAGCCAAGGGAATATGGACATAGCTCAAACACATAACACTACATAATCAACCTTGTTATGAAAATGATGAACCTCAAGTCACGTTTTGATCTCAACTGAAAAGGAGCTGGAAGAATTCCCACTACTTTCAAAATATGAGAGTCATGGGAGATGCCAGCTACACCTCAATTAGCAGAACAAGATGCTAATCCTCACCAGGGGTGTAGCAAAGCTGAAACAAGAAAGAGGATCAGAGGATGAGGGGTTGAGATAGCTGAACAGAAAAAGGGATCTATGTGAAATCCTGACCCCTGGCTACACTACATCTGATACTTGGATCTGCTTTCCTTTTTATGAACAAATTTAGTCAGAGGAGGCAGATTTCTGCTTGTCATCAGGAGACAAGCCCTTATGCACAGAGAGTGCTTCTTGTCAATAAAGTTTGTGTCATGAACGGAAATATTTGCAACATTCATGGACTTCTGGCAAACACCGGGTAGAATGCTGGCCCACAATCTTGCACATTCCCCCCCAGTGCCAGATGATCCATTTTCAGTAACAATTACAGCTGCTTCTGAGAAGTCCTGCATGCACTCTCTCATAATGTATCAAACAGACCTGCTCATTTCAAAGAGGAAACGATCCGCCCGGGCCATGCGCTCGATTTCGTGTTTGTGCTCCTCCAACAGGTCAGTATCGCTCTTTTCAGGAACGAACTTCAGTAGCTAGAGTGAGAGACACAAACCAAACACTGAGGTGTGAGATCCCAGGAAAATGAGAGGGGGACAGAGGTGCACAAATAAACCCTGGTGGAGAGAGAGAGCCCTTAGATTTCTCTGCTACCACTGGGAAGCATTACGTTGACTCAGCCATGTGACCATAACTTCAAAACAGTGCAGCTGTGTCTACAAAACTGACCTTTCCTAAACCTTTGCTTGCTGTTCTGTCTTTATCCTTCACTGACCCCATTAAGACTAATTTTTAATTCTATGGGGAATTTCCCATTTCAAAATCCTAAAGGCCAAGTGCTACTGCAACTTACCCAAGGGGAAATACAGAGAGAACTTGATTCCCACAGCCCTACTTGGAGTTTAGACTGGTGCAAACAAGAGCAGGATGTGTCCCAAACAGTGTGAAGTACCCATCGTGCCTATCGTAGAGTACACACAAAGCCTCATCTATCTCTCTCGGGTATGCCCTACACTGCTGAAACAATAAACAATAACCAAGCAACTAGATATGCGTCTGACACTGGCTGCTATTCATGTGCTGACCTTAAAAGCTCATACTTTGACAGATTTTTGACATATCTGGTGGTAGTTGTGCTTTAGTATGGTTATAAATACTGCCCCGCACACAGCCTCAGCACACACCCACAAGAACTGCTCACAAGGCATATCAAGCACTTTGCTTTTTACCACTTGTTAATACTTTATTGCACTCCGCAAATATGTGATATTCAAAGATGTGGAGCATCAGAAGCTTGCAGTGACTTCTGGAGCAGCTGTGGTCATTCACATAACATGACAAGTAGGCTATAAATTTCCAAAATGGAAAAGCTTTTTGTGCATGATTAAACACTGTATCTGCACAGAAAGAAGGAATCACATTTATTAGACAGTTCACAATTATAATGTTTTGCACACTCCTAAGGAACTTTATCACATCTCTCTTTGGTCAAAGCATCATCTGCCACCTTCTATAACTGGAAATTGGGCAATGGTAGTCTAATTGTGGAGTTTTTTCCCTCACAAGTTATACAGTCCAAGTGCTGGGGATGGAAGTCCCTGACTTCCCTTCTAGTGTTCCTGCAAGATCCCTTCTAGTCCTGGCTCTAACCAGTGACCTACATGGCCTGGTTCCTGGCACTTCCCAATAGAAAAGCTGCAGGCAGAGAAGGGAGATGAAGAAAAAGGAAAGTAAAGAAAAGAGAAAAGGAAAACAACAGCAACAACAAAAAAATCAGCAGGAAAAAGTAGAGATGGGAAAAATTACAGAAAAAGAGAGGACATGAAAAGGAACCTCACACCACCTGTAATCATGCGAATTTTGCACCAAGGAGAGAAAACTTAGGAAATCAACCTGATACGAATAAAATTACATGACAGAGATATACCTGACAACATTGGGAAAAATACTTTTCTCATGCTCCCATGTGACATGACAAGGCTGAGTTCTGATTTACAGACAAACCAGCAGTGCCAGTACATACATCCACTTGAGAAAAGGCAGTAAAGGACCTAAAAATAAGTTATATCTGACTTTAATCTTTCTCACCTGCTCAAGCATATCTTTCGCTAGGTCTTCTTGTTCATCCATCTTCAAGATTGCTTGTCTGATTTCTTCATTAGACAGCTTCAGCCTTTCAAAAATATCAACATTGTACCATTAGTGCAAAGTTTAGGTGACTCTGACAATTCAGAAAGTAGGAAGCCTGAAACGCTGCACTAAACAGGCATGAAACATCCAGGGCAAGCTCTACTGTGAAGTTGCTATTATAGAACATTCAGTAAGAAGAACAAATCTGTTCTAAAGACAGGGGTTTTATGGGTAATATATCTTTATCCTCTTCAACTAATCAAACACACATCAAAAATAAGATGGTAATTAATAACAATCAGGTCCTCATAGATCAAAAGTTCTTCCAAGTTCCCCCATACCAGATACCTCCCTCATTAAGTTCTTTTGCTATAGTAAAACACTTTATGTCCATGTGACTTAAGACCCTGAGCTCATGTAACACCCTGACTTGTGAATATTAAAGCATCTCCCAGAATAAAAAATAATGAGACTAAAAACTCCCTTACTGAGAACAGGTTTTCTTGCAAGAAAACTGCTTGTGCTAAGTTCACTCTGTCAGCAGTGACAGATGACAAAGGAACAGACAGCATCTGCATGTCCATGTTTCATATCCAATGTGAAACAAACTCTGAAAACAAGAGCCTTTTAATATTATCTGAGGTACTAAGATTACACTCTCCATACCACCTACTCCTGTCCATCTGTGTGCAATAAGTAGGGGACATCAGCTACAACTGAACACAGAATCAATAAAGAAAAGGAGTCTCAAGGTCTCCACTTGAAATCCAGGGCAGATTAGGAAGAGTCAAAATTTGTGATTATCAAGATGTTGCTTGATGGATATTTGAAATGAACTTGGGGGTTCTCAGAGCAGATGTCAACAAAGAAATGCATAAGTGAGAAATTCTACCCTACCAACCCCAACCTATGACACTCAGTCATTTCAGGAGAGTAGGGAAAATTGAACTGAACCATAAAGGAAAGGCTATCCACAAGAAAATCTCAGTTTTGGGACTGAAACAGTAGAGTGTAAAAAGAAATATTTGAAGAGTGAAGTCTACAGTCTCCATGGACCTTCTACTATCAATGTAATTAATTAACAGTAGAAAGAGAAAATGCAAATATAAATAAGAGACAGGGTGATGCATGAAAAAAAATGTTTTCTTCTTCAGTGCTAAGAAGTTCCATGTTGAAATTTCACATTGCCATTGGCATTTGGATAGAATCATATGTTTGGAACTAGGTAAAAGCAAAAGAAAAAGCATTATTTTTACAGACAGGAAATATTACTAAATCTAAGAAACTTAAAATATTTTAATATTGCCCAATATAACCAACAGCTGGAAATTAAAATATGAATCAACAGACATTTGAAATCTTGTAAGTATTACATCTCTGAACTAATTGCTCTTATTGTGTTCCAGGTTTGTCATCATGTCATCTTTCCACAAGGAGGGCAAACTGATACCAGCTAAGCAAGACAAAGTACCGAATTTCCAGAAAAGCTTCATAATTGGGCCATGCTCAGATGAGGATAATAAAGACTAAAAGTTTTACAATAAAAAGATTGGAAACTTTTTACTTCAGGTCATTAGTTTGACTCTGGATCAAAAAGCTGAACTTCAGTACACAAGGTTCTGCATAAAGCTCTACAGCCTCAATCAGAAAATGGAAGGGTTACTTTTGGCTTAAATAGTGAATTGTAAATTTCACGGCTACATGACCCTGAACTGATCAAACACTGTGACTAAGATAAGGGCTGAAATTGGTGGCTGTGGGCCTGGTCCCTAGGAGACATATACACATGCCCAAACAATTCAGTGCCTGAAGTTTTTAAAGGGCTACATTTTGTTGGTTATTTTTCCTTTAGAGAGCACCTTTGCATTTTCCAGAATCTGGAGTCTGCAGGTTAGACTTATCTTGTAACACAGGCACACAGTCTGTGAGAGGGAATGAAATAAAGCAACCCATTAACACCAGGGTGGAGGGGTTTTGTTGCTACTTTTACAGAGGTTAAAAAGAATAAGGGTTCGTTTCATGTGTTTTCCATGCAAATAACTTGAGCAATTACTCACTGACCACCCCTTACACAGTGCAAGGACCTCTGTGTGTGTTTGGGGATGCAGTAAACAGAACCAAATAAACAGGTTTGAGGTACATCAACATAATGGTGTTGCATATATTACTACTGATCTTGCTGTTCTGTCCAGAAGCCCAAGCATCAGCACTAAATACACTTGAAAACATCTTCTGTTCAAAAATAATTGAGAGCCCCAAGGACAGAGAGTTATACAAACACTTTGATTTCTTGGATGATTCTGTGCCCCGCCAGCCATCAGCAGAAAAACATCTGGTTTGAATGGTTTAGCCCACAGTAGAGAAAAGCAGAAAGCTTGCCAGTCCCCTGCCGAGAAGCAGTTTAACTTGGTCACTTACAGGACTGCAACAGGGTCATCGTGCCTGCAGGTGTGCATTCTAGATTATTACCAATCTAATCACTAGCACGGAAGGATTTACAGCAGAACAATCTTACTCTTCCAAAATGGGCTTTTTCTTCTTCTGGAACAGGATGCATTTCGAAAGCAGCAATGACACAAAACACAGATCTTCCCGTTTAAAAACTGTCTGAATAACTGGCCAAAGAATTGTTAATCAAGTGATTCTTCTTGTATTTTCAAAACTCATGCCCCGCCATGCAGCAGATCTTAAAGATGGCCAGCAGTAATGTGAAACAGATGTGCTGCTTTTAAACAGAAACAGGTGAACTGATTAAAGAAGAACCTAAAGCAGATGCGTAAAATCTTTCCATTTTAAACTGAAAAGAGGCATCCCTCAGAGCCTAAAACTCATATGAGAGAGACAGCAAAATTAAAGTGGAATCATGGCTCAAAAATTTACACTACAGTAATTACATTTTGGTATCTGTTGGAAAGCTGCAATGACTTTCTTACAAGCTTTGCAAATCCAGGCATTCTTCCTCCAGCTGCTGGAGGTAACTCAGTTTGGAACAGCATACAATTCAAGCTGTATTCCCTCTGCCTCACACTTCTCTAAATCACGTATCGTGGGATCGTGACACAGGAAGTAAATGTGACCAGAAGAAGATACAGTGCCCCTTTCCTCAGCTGCAGCACATTCATTCATAGCACAGATATTGCCTGGTTTTGTTCAACAGGAGCCTGACACCGGTCCGATGAGGAAGGAAAAGGATCTTTACTGAGAATACTCCCTCCTTCTTCCCTCACCCGTACATCTGGTGGCAGCATATGGAAGTCCAACTGCTTGAGTCATCTTCAAGCAATGTTAAAGCTCAACAAGTACCAAATAACTTCTGATATGGTACTTAGCCTGCCTCCCTCTATCCCCTCTGGCTTCATAAATAATCTCTATTGACTCTGCAGAGTAATTCATCACTAATCTCCCCAGGACACCTCGACTGATTTAACACCAGCTTCACTTGCAGACATCAAGTGGTTTATTGTTTCGTCCTCTTGGAGAACGCCGGCAGCCTGACTCAGAACATGCCTGGGAGACGTTGCAGTTTTACATCAACTTCCCTTACAGACATCCAGTGCTCACTCATTTTTTCTCCTTAAATATACCCATTGATTTAACTCACAGCAACCTCCCCCCTGCATTTCTCCCTCCCATGAATCAAAGCAAAATGCTTGTCACTCATTAACCATCTCCCCCTCCAAGGAAAAAGTGAGTTACTTCACAGGCTTGTTCCTTGGATCTTTCTTAGCTTTTGAGAAGGAAGCATGCTTTCCCGCTAACAGAGAACTGGAGTTTTGTTGCAGCTATGTTTAGCTCCCATACCACAGGGATCACAGACCCACTGCTCCTTTTACCTTGGAGAAAAGGACTGATTATCACATATCAAGGACATTTTATATCTCCTACTGAACTACAGTGCTTCCAACAGATGCCAACAGTAGTAGCTGTGACACTCAGAGACACTGATTGATACTTAGCTTAGTCCTGTGGCCAGTTTGTAGAGCTCACCCAAATCTCAGCTTTTATTGACTGCAGAATTCTCCACTTCCACAAGCCATTTCACGCAGGCTACTACTGCATTCATTTCCGAACTTTGTGATTGAGACATAAGCCTTCTCTAACTCCTGAGCTCTCCCAAGGCTGCAGACTGTTCAATATCTACGTTTTGGAAATACTCATTGTCATCGCCCCATAAAGGCCTCCTCTCAGAAGGAGCATTCAGGAGCCAGGCTGGTCTAACAACACATTCACCCAGAAGACAGAAAGAAAACTCTTTCCACATTCTCTTATCTCAGTTGCCAACCCATCTCATCAGTGAAGACGACAGTGCTCTAATGTTTGTGGGACAACAGCTGGGTTATTTTACCAGGTACATCTTACACCATTATATCACCATGTTGGGGAAAAAAAAATCCACCAGTGCCTTTTCAGCACTTCACTGTGGAAGTATTCTGGCAAGTGCAGAAAGAAACAGGCTTTTCTTTTCTTGTCCTCCTTCAGCAAAAGCTCATGAGTAACCAAGCGACTTTGTTTTCAAATACTCTCAGTTTTCTTCCAAGAAGGATCTGGGGATGACTACCTTTCTGAGCCAAGACGAGCAAAGCAGGGCCAAATTTGGGAATCCCCAAATTACAGTGGGATATTGATGAGGCAGTGGTTCATCTTTTATCAAAACCCTACCTTCTGGTTCCTAGTTGTGATCTCGGGCAGGATGGCATTGACTAACATGCTCAGTTTGCCTTGGAGTATCATATTCAGCATTGAAGGTAAAGCCACTTATTGTGAACCTTTATTTAAACCCAGAACGTCTCTCCAGGAACCCAGCAGGCACCATTTATTGCCCAGTGTTTTTCAATATAGCACACTGAGGAACAGAACTGCTGAGTCCAATCAGCTGTTTCTGTATCAAGATATGATCTGTACCCCAGAACACCATACTGCTTCAAATTTACCTTAAAACAAGCGTGAACAGTGAATTTGTCACATGGCAGAAAGGCACACAGGGACTGGGGGCATGCAAAGCCAGTACATGGAGACTGACATTGGGTGAATGGCTTGTCCCCTTAATGTCTCAACCGCAAGAGTTTAAAAGCACTGAGGACGTACAGTGATGTGAGAAAAATACTTGATCTCTTTTGTATTCTCATTGGAAATTCTGCCCAAGCCTTTTTTCTTCTCCCTTACTGCTGTTTGAATTAACAAAGCCACAAACATTTAGTAAAGCTGCCTGCTAGTACCTGTCTATTGCCATATTCTCATTTAAAACTATTTAATCTGTATAGTCAGATTCTGCCTTCTGCTACTGCTGGTTTTATGATATTTTGCTAGCACTCCTACTGTTTCCAGCCTCTTGAGAAGTTTACTGCTGACTCACTGGGCTACAGCAATAACAAACACACAACACTATGTCAGAAGAACACTGACATAATTATTTTGCTGGAATTCATGCAAAATAATGTGCACAAAGAAGTTCCATAAGTATACATTCAGCCTTCTTCCAAGAAAGATGTCTCATAGAACTGAATCTCTCCAAAACCTTTCACAGAGCAAGACAGGAAACGATACATATACTGGGCATGTTCTGCAAGAACAGTTAAAGAAATGGCACTACAAAAACAGAGCAGCGAAAACAATATCCATTACTTAAGTAATGGAGGCAGGGACAAGCCATAACGGTGAGAGAAGTTTCTAGCTGCCAGGTGAAAGCAGGGAAACATGAGGATCTGGGATGACTCTTCCAGACCACACAAGTCTGACAATAAAACTCCAGCCTGGTGGAAATTGAAGACATCAGGAAGTTCATGAGAGATAGCAGATTTCCAGTGTGACAAATAACTGTATGTTTGAAATGCCATTAAGAAAGCTAAATTTGAAGCTGGTGGGTGCCTGAACTCACCACAAACAGATGGTTCCGTGTCCTGGTTGAACTATGGCCTACTGGAAGTACTGTGAGATAAACTCATCTTATGCTTTTTCAAGCCTTTGATGATGGCCTATGGAACAGAGCTTTCTTTTAGATCTATCAGGCTCTATTAAACAAGGACAATTTAATCCTTCCTCTGCAGGAAAATGGAAAGATGCTACTATTGAGTAGTTGAAAGATTTTTTTTTTTAATGGAAATAGAGATGAGACTGGGGAGGAAGGTTTATGAATCTGTTAAACGTCAGCAAAAATCAACTAGCAATTCAATTTTCATCTCTTTTCAGCCTACCATGCTGCAGTCTCTCTGCAAAAGAAAGCAAGAGCCATCTATTTCTCATTCTTGCTAGGTTTTGGCTTGTTGGACCATATGAAATATGAGCTCTGCCTGACCCCTTCTAACACAGTGTTAGTAAAACAAAAACATTTGAGTAGGGGAGGGAAAGAAAACCCAACCCATGCAGCTATTTTACTTTAAAGGACACGACAGTTTAGTGTAAACAAAGGGGGAATAAACTACAGGGATATATGCACAGTAAGAGTCAATTGGAAACAGCTGTTGGCAGATACTGAGGCAACCTGAAATCTGGGGCTGCAGCTCCGGGCTGCACAAACTCCTTTTGTTTGTCACCAGTTTTAAAGCCCCTCTCACTGCCTGCGTGTGCACGCCCCCATGCACGTGTGTGAGGTGTGCTGCAGGAGCAGCAAGTGCATGGCAGCAAGCAGGGGTGACTTGGCTGGGAGTGTCTCTCCTTCAGGATCTAACCTCAAGGAAGAAGAAGTGGGGTAATGAAAAAACCTGCCAAGGGGTTATAAAGCCCTTTCAATTGTTGTCTGCAGCCATTCCTCCCAATTCCTGTCTTTAATATTAGAACCATATAATGACAAACAGCAAAAAAAGAGGCAAGAATGTAAAGGTGCTATTTTAGTTCCCAAAGATTTTTGCTTTCCTGGTTGCATTTAAAAGGGAAGTTTGGGGAGGAATACCAATCCTGGACCAACCTGTAGGATATTTCTGATACTCTGGGTGTAACACTGTCCATTACAAACATTAAATTATCTAAGCCAGTGGGATAGCCCTGGCAGTTGTTGTTTCCAATACCACAGCAGCAAAGTCAACAGGGCGCAATGGAAACTTGCAGGCTCCATAGGGACACCTCGGTATCCAAATCTCTATCATCCATATTAGACCTGCTAAAAATAAGAGCAGGATATTTCCCAGTGGAGAAGCTGACAGTCACAAACCACAGTTTTTCACCTCTGGTTTGAGTCCAGACTAGCAGTTGGAGGTGCACTAACTTCATGGCACACCTGGAGTGAACACATGCCATGTATCTTGAAGTGCAAGGTTCATGCTTTCATGACCCTGCTGCTGGAGGAAGCAAAAAGAAAGACAAAACAGATAAACTGTCCTTTCTCTCTTGCTGTATAGAAAGGATTCTTCTCAGGTAAGATTGCCCAGACTTGCACAGCAGAGGAGGTAATGTTGAAAACCATGCATTGCTGCTGTCCACATTGCTTTCATTTTGGAGACAGAAGATTTTTACAAATAAATATCTAGTGCCATACCAAGTCATGGACCACCTTCCTGGATCCTCCTCAGCCCAGACAACTGCAACATATTGTTGCCACTTCTAGGAAATGTTCTACCTGCTAACAGAGTTAATCTGAACCCCAGACACAATTTAGTAGGTCCGTCACACAGCATGAAAATCCTGTTGCCCTTATGCCTCCCCATTCCTCTGCCCCAGCCTCAGTCAGCTGCCAACACCATCGAAGACATGTGTTGGCAACTGCTGCAGAATGAGAAACGTAAGCATTCCCTCACTGAAGGTTTGGATGGTGGGGGTCCTGCTGACATGGAGGCTAATGCCACATGAGTAACATAATGAGAGCCTCCGTGGGTTTCACTAAGCCAGGGAAAGAACTCACTCCAGCCCTGGTGGTCTGGCTGCAACCTTGCTTTAAACTGTTAGCTTGCTAGAGCAGACAAGCATCACATCCATATGAACCTGTATTTTCTACTGCCCAATGAAATAGTTTTGCTGCTCAGTACTGCCACAGCTTTGCCAGGTTCTGTCTCCAGCCTTGCTTTCCCTCCTCTGGTAGGAAAGGCAGCTTTCTCAGTTTGATCAGTGTCTGCACAAATCTGACAGTGACAGACCTCCAACCCAGTACTCATGCTGGTAGAAAGGCATGAAAAAATGTAGAGGGCCCTGATGTCACTACATTTGAATGCATTAGTCATTGCAGGAATACACAGAGGCAACTTTTGGCTTCAAAAACCTAATTTACAAATAGAAGACTTAATTCTTCACAGAATATTCTGAATTGGAAGGGACCCACAAGGATTATTGAGCCCAGCTCTTTAGTAAATGGCCCATACGGGAATTTAAACCACAACCTTGATGTGATTAGCACCATGCTCTAACCAGCTGAGCTCCTCTCAGGGTCTTGAATATGAATGCCTGTGTTTACCACTGTTCTCACCACAAGTCAAAAATGAACATCACACCCAGCTCTGCTGTATTCCAGGAAGATGGTCAGAGAAATATTTGGAAAGAAACAGAACAGAGACAAATGACAGACACAGAACATGGGGGACACATCACTTAGAGTGAAGCGCAAGCACTGCCAAAGAGCTGCTTTCATCTACCAATGAGTAGTGACCACTTCCTGGTGATGAGTCTTCAGATACAAGCTGATGCCCATCTGTTTGACACACAAAATGTGTGTGTGTGGATATTTTTATTAAGTGAGATCACATGTATGAGAGACGTGCTTTTATGACACCATAAGAGAGGTTTTTCTGAGGCTCTGCAGGTATTAAACAGCAGGTCTAGTTGGGAAAAGAAACACATCCATTTGTTTAGTTTCATCCCCTCTTACTTCTGCATTGATCATGGCACACCCTGTGAGCTAGGGTTTAGCACACTTACTTGGAAAGTAGAATGACACAATTCTGGGCCCTCCGGCCATCAATCACAGAGAGCTCTTTCACCTTTCGTGTGGAGAGGTAAAGGTCTTCTGTTGAGCCCATCTCTTTCTGCATGTATTTCAAAAGAGAGGGAAAACAATCAGTATTATGTTTCTCACCCAAGACTGATAGACTTAGCTCTGTGTAATGAACAAACCCATCCCAACCTAGAAAAATCCACCCACATGATAAGAAAAGGAGACAAAGGTAGAAAGCATGTAGGTAGATCCTGTGTTACTAGACAAACAGAAATCATTCGTTAACACCTCTAAGATCATCTTTGATCCCAAATACCGGACCTGATCCTGACCTATTGGACTCACTCTACCAACAATTACGTTATGTTAATGTGAAACACTGGCATGATCGGAGAATCAGGCACATTATGACGAAGCCCACTGGTGTCACAGCATATCCTTCAGCAGATGCCTCCTCCAGGGGTTACACAGCATTCTTGAAAGGCTGCAGCACAAGCAATAAAAACCCTTCTGTTATGTCTTAAGGCTGCCTTTGACCTGACCAATCCATATTATATGACAGATGCAAACAGTAGGGCACCACGGCATTTATCTTACTAAATATATCTTACTAAATGGTAAAAATCTACATCTAAACTATCGTCTCTTTTAAAAACTAATTAATACACTTAATCATACAGAAATCACTCTTCTCCAAAGTTGTCTGTATATCCCCATTGCCATACTCATCACCTGGAAAAAACCTAGAAAATCCAGTCCAGAACATTTGTCACAGCACACAGAGATAAAATATTTGCAAACTCAGTCTGACCATCCAGTTTTTATTTTCCCAGCTAACTGCTGGAACCATTTAAAAAATGCCTTTTCATTATATCCATATTGTCAGGCCTTGAGATTTTGAGATTTACCGGTATAATACAGCTTTGAATGCACTCATCAAATAAGCAACACGACTTTTTTTTAGTGTATAACAGCGAGCATGCTGAGTCAGATCAAAAGGCCCATCTACCCCAGCATCCTCTCCCTGGGAGTAGTCAATAGCAGAGACCCAGGGAAACATGTTAGATCATGGCAAGCATATGGAATGGGTGCTTCCCAGAATTCCCTCTCAGGATTCAAAGTTCCAAAAGTCAAGGCTTACTTATATCAGCATGACTAACCTCTAAAGAGATTTTGACACACAAGTATTTGAGAGTTCAATGAAAATCATAGGTTCATACTGCTAGTTGTCATTTCAGTTATTGTTACAGTCAGCTACCACAAATCTGTGTTGCTCCTGGATATATAAAGGACTCACGCAACCATGTCCAAAAGTGCTGCAGCGAGCCACCACCAATAGCAAGTGGCATTTTTAAGCAGGTACAATGAACCAGCTGAAGACATGCACTCAGCAAGTTCTGCTAGATGTGCGTAAAGAATCTAGGCTGGCAGAAAGAAAATTGCAATGTTACTCAATACATCAAATAGTGTTTCCAAAAAAGGCAAAATTGGCATTGAGTAAGTTTATTATTTCTGATAGAATAACTAACAATATCAAAAAGAGGAGTGCCCCCAGTATAATCTGGCATGTAGAGATTTCAAAGTTTTCCTGAGTTTTCTCAATTTGTGGGGAAGAAGACAGGGGAATAAGGAGATGGGCAGCTATTGAAGGGAAGAAAGATACTTGCTGGTCTGTGCTCTTAGTTTAAAAGCTTCACTGTTCCTCACTAGCTAATATTGGCAGACAAAGACACCTGGATAGTGACAACCAGCACCCATCCCAAGGGAAAAAAAAGTTTCAGCATTTGGCTATGTATGTGAGGTGAGGGTTTAGCCAGCTTTCCTTAAAGCCATCCAGCAGGAATCGATATAATAGCCTCCGTGCCATTTTGAATTTCCCAAGCCACAGGGTTCAACACAGATGAATAACCTGAACTATTCGGACATGGCCCACTCCTTGGTCATAAGGGCTAGACTCATCTAAAAATACATCCTCTTCAACTCATATTCAGGAGAGAGGCATTTATAGCTACTTGGAGTTATGTGTAAGCAAAAGCAGATGAAGCCTCAGGTTTTATCAAAGCCAGATTCCAAGCTTAACTGAAGGAAAACAGATTGCGTGTGGACTATCCACATTTTCTCAGACACAGGAAAAGAGGAGCAAGGGGGCAGTGGTGACTAGCTTTTGTGAGAGAGACCAAGCTCTGAAAGCAAGAACAGTTGGAGCTGGTGTCAACCTGACAGACAAGATGACTAAGTTTTATGTCATCATTCTTTACCAACTTCTCATCTGGGACAACACGATGGTATGTCCTTCAAAGAGTATTTCAGATTTGATATTTTAGTTGCAAATTCAAAACTCAACTAAAATTTCAGTGCTGAAATGACTATACATGTGGAATATGCTCATCATATTTGTGCCTTGCTTCAAATACAATTTGATTTTGGTTAGCTGAAGACTTATACCACAGCAGCACCCTAGCTTCTGGCAATTATCAATACTTCAGAGAACTACTTCTACCACGTTGACTTGTTTTGGTATGCTGCCATGTCAGCCTCCCCCATGTGGCAAAAGTCTTGACTAGACTTTCCAAATATAGTTCCCTGAGTACTCATGGTGAGAACTACTTTCTTCTGAAGCCACCAGAGACACTTATGATCATACCTGAACAACTCTCTCCTGATAGCATGGCTCTTACCAAAATTGTTGCCAAGAATTTTGCTTAGGATGATAAATAAATTGAGAGGTAGCCAGTTTAAAATTTGTACATAATCCAACATCTCTATCTAAACACCATTTTAATCTCTTGCTGAACTTTCTGAGAGTTTCAGCTGTCCATTTGAATCCTTCTGCTCTTCAGATGGCACAAATCCTTCTGCCAAAGTGCCCAGTTCTATGCAAAGAAATATTTCCTTTATCAGAAGGTCTGTGGCTAGTAAGTGCATCTGAAGACTTCAGCAGTGTCCAAAGCAGATGAACCACAGATGGGAACAGTGGGAGCGAGGGCTCCCTGAGAGCCCCTTTTGTTCTCCACTAGAAAGACTATTACTTTGGTTAAGGAAGAGTTCACACTGACATTCTTCTTTGTCCCTGGTCTTTTTTCCTCAGGATCATAAAAAAGGGACTACAGACATCAGCAGTGAGATATAAGCAAGTGAAAGACCAAGAACTACTTCCTATCACAGAGATAATCCAGCTAAAAGAATTCTTTGTACCACCTTCCCCATCAAGAAAGCAGAGTGCAAGGGCATATGAAAGAGTAGCATGAGCTGTGACCCCATAATGGCATGGTCCAAGATTTCACCTTAAACACATGGCAAGAGGATCAGGAAGCAGACAATGATACTCACCTGCTTACAGGAGGAGGGGTTAGTTAGCAGGTCCTATGCAGGCAGCAGTCGCAAATAACGAAGAAGGAAACATGCCAAAAATTAGCACAGGTAAAGATACCACGTTTAACAAGGCAGCTGAATTGAGACATACACTGTTTTCTAAGAGCATAAAATGCTTAGCAAGTAATACTGGCCCAGATGGTTCAAAGGTATTTCAGCATTTCTTTGCATATTTTAAATCAGCAGAAGTCAGGGAACTAAGAGTCCTAGGTCTTCTCTGAAAATAATAAATTTGGTCTCCAAAGCATAAATCTCCTAGGTCTTTAAATATTAACTAGGATAACGCTTAAATACCTTTACAAATCCAGTCCAGAGCCTTACTGAAAGAACTGCCAAGGTTATAACTTGAGGGTCAGTTCTCCTCTCCTGATGCACAGGCACGGTTTCTGGGTCTTAACAAGTGTAACAAGCAACAACTTGTTTCAATGGCATGTTATGCCCTTTAAGAATTTCTGGCCAAGTATTTTCAAAGTGCTCAGTAACCGCCAAAGAGGCCTCACAGCACTTCTGGATGACAGACTCCAACTATTTCATGACATACTCAGTACTCTAGGAAAACACCAGCTATACTGAATCAAAAGGTCAATATTACACAGTAAGATTGGAGCAAGGTCAAAAGACAAGCCTAAGAATACTTGGTCCAGCATTCTGTACACTGGACAATTTTGCTTTCCCTCCTAGCCACCAAAAAGGACACATTGGGCTTGAAAGAGGAGAAGAGACCCTCTGTCATTAACAAAATTAGGAAAATAGAAAAATTATTTAATGTAAATGAAGCTGGAAAAAACATGAAGATCATGTTAATAACAGCAAAGAAAGAAATGTCTTTATCTCTACTCATTCAACATTTCAGATGCAAAAGGGCAGGGCTTTGCATTGACATTTTTCTTTACAGACATTTGTATGAAGTTTAAAAGTCACAAACCCAGAGTAAACACATACTTGGTGAGAGTGGAATATTTCCAAAAGTAAAAGAGGAGAAAAGACTAAGTGTGAACTGAAAAAAATTCTCATAAATTCTTAATTCAAAAGCAATTTTGGTTGCCTGGTCTTTAAAAAAAAAAAAAAAAAGAAAATTGATGAGGACTAGTTGATTGAAATCCAGTTCACACTGGAGGAAGTATGGATGAAAAAGAAAGTATCACATATAGTAATAACAACAAAATATTTAAGGAGAAAAAAAACCCCAAAACAATGTAAAAACCTCAACAAATGCTGGAAGGGCAGCAAGATGTCTAACTGCACAAAAATACAAGTAGCTTACATAAGTGTTACTGTAGTGTCTGGAGCCACTGTCATAAAGTGTGTTTAATGAGGATGGAAGAGTACTGTTCAGAGACCCACGGAGGCAGGGGTAAGGGTCAGGTTAGTTTATGGCTGAATAGCTCAGGCTGCTTTCCAGAGATTGGTAACATAGCCATAAACATTATGATTCTAACTGAGATCAGGACAGCTTTGGCTTTGGATTTTGGGGACAAAAGGAAGCATGGCTTTGCAAGGTCATTTCTAGTGAGGAAGCTGCAATGTTTGCACCTGAAACATTGGAAGGGAAGCTCTTGGGACAAGGTCTAAAGCCAGTCTTGTAATAGCACTGAAGATTTGTATGCCTTTCTTCCCCTCTGCGAACTACGATCTTGTTTCAAGGGATAGGGTTTACAGAAAGAGAAAGGGATCCACTGAAACAGCAACAGCTATTTGCAGATGCAGAATGAGAAATGAAATCCCATCATGCAACAGTTAACATTGCATTCTTCACAGCTTATCCATGTGGCTGTGAGCTAGTAAATAAGAAGAGTTATTCATTATGTTTATTGGATTAGATAGAAAAATAAAAGAGAGAAGGGAGCAGATGGAAAATCCAAAGACAAGGGGTTGGACTGTTAATTTTAAGGTACTGAGTAAGTTAATGAAGTAGTTATCGTTACTGTAAGGAATAATCATAACAGTTATTTATGGCAGTCGGGTCTATATCTTTTCCTAAAACTTCAGAGTAATGATCCAGTTCCACAGCATGCAAAACATTGAAAATATTCCAAAAGCAAAGGAAAGCTGGGGGAGTTCAAGGAGTGAAAGTACAATCCGTCTGCTGCTAAATCTCATTCAGCGGAGATAGACAGATGGAAAGTGACTTGCTTTCCAAGAAAAAGAGGAGGGGAAAAAAGACATTCTAATAAATGGCCACTTTTAAAGTATGCTGTTCGTTCTATAATCTGTAATTCAGACAGTTTCTGTCACCTAGCCAGTTCAGGCAGTTGGCTGTTCAAGAAAAAAAAAACAAAATGAAAGACAGCTAATACAGTCACCTTGCTCAGTACTCAGGGAACTACAGGCTTTTTTCTCTGGATGAATGGGGGAAACAGAAAGACTGATATGCAAATATAAATGTAAAGCTCCAGAGCTTTTGGAAGTCAGTGGCCACTGACATTAACTAGAGCATTACCCGTTAGTAGGTGTTGTCTCTGAGAGCTGCCCATCAGCATGAAGTATGTCCATAAAAGAGGATTAGACCCTGGTTGGGCCCCGTATGCCCAACTTCTTTTGGTCTTCAGACTTTTTGAGCAGTGGCAGAGCATCAAATGATGCAGCCTAACTGCAGGTGGGCAAGGGCTCAGACCACCGTCGTGTGTTCTTTTCTCTTTCAGAAATTCAAGACAGAAAAGCTACAGAAGAGTTCACTCCTACCTGGTGCCTCTGATATGCGGAGAACATCTTTTCAAAATCTTCTAGATCTAGCACCTTGAATGCCTTTAAATCATCAATCTCATTCCAGATTGTGCCATGGATCCTCTCCTAAAAAAAAAGGACATATTTTAACAAGATAGCAAAAGTATTTAGCTAAGAACATCCAATCCCATTCGGATAGATCATTCTCATCTCCTCACTGGTCACATTCCTATGTTCTACTAATGTCATTTTAGAAGATAAACTTTGTTTCAAGTGTCAAAGGAGAAAAAATAGTGGGGTTTTTTTGTTTTGTTTTTAAATATACTATTTTGTATTTTTCATCACAGCAAGCCTCTAATGAAAAGGCAGATTCCAAGACTAGCAGACCACATCTCAAGCATTATCCATGATCCCACAGCATATTTTCTTTCAAGAGTGGCCATCTGTCTAACACAACGATTGTGGTCATGCTGAAAGGAGTGTTACCATCAGGAGGAAAAAGCTTAGGAAAAGCACTGATGCATGACAAACCCCAGACACATCCTCCCTTTTGCAAATTTTGCCAGGTTCTTTTACAAAGCCTAAAGGGTGTGTGGTTTTCATTCTGTCTGCCTGTGAAAGTAGTTTAAATTTTTATTTTATTTTACTTTTAAGCCTTTGAGTCTTTGAAGTCTAATTATTTCCTATTACACGAACTCCCTTGTCTACATGAGGGCTTTGTCAAGTCAGATAGACACAAACTATACCCAGGTCCCTGAAACAGCACCATTCACAGTAGCTGGAAATGTTCATAACCCTTGTGATGACACATTATCCTGAATGCCAGGAAGCCTAGCTGTTTGGCAGATGATTAGCATGGAGGGAGACAGGCACAGGCTTCTCCTCTCACTTGCTGTCCAGCAACCCCAGAACAAATAGGCTCCTGTAGCACATGAACAAACTAATCAGCAGTCATCCTAAACTAAGCGAAGGTCTTCGGTGTCCTGCTGACATTCTCAGGACAGATATCCTTTCTGGCAGAGGACACAAAGATTGAACTACCTTCTCGTTCCTACTGACTCTTAAGGTGCATGTTTTGTGGGACAAGCTTTGGGTGCTCTTCACACCTGACACCACTATTCTTCAGTTAATTTAGTTTATGAAGTGTAAATTTATTGTACTTTATTAACTGGAAAAATAATGAAAATGCTGATTAAAAGAAAAAAGAAAAGGACAAAAGGAATTGTTAAAAAAGACCTAAGGAAATCTCAGGAGATGAAGAGCCAGCAGAACACTGATGCAAAGAAAGACAGGAACCACAAGCAATAGCAATGAAACCCTCACACACAGGTTCCAGCTCTGAAGTATCTGACTTGTACCTACATAGCAAAGTGTGTTAACACTTCATTATCAGAACTAATTAGGAACAGGCTCTACTTCCCATTCAGAGTCATCAAAAGGAATGAGGGAAATGTGCTAAGCCACAAGGCTCAAGGAGCAAGGAAAAAACCTGACGAGGATAAAATGAGGGGGAAATAAAAGCGTGAAGTGTTCTGGAGGAAATTCCTGGCAGGGCAGACACTGTGGAGGAAAACCAACACCCTTTCTCCAGAGGCAGCCTGTGAGTGCCTGAGGGTAAGGAGGGGTGTCTGCAGTGCTATTTACAGTGAGAGCGCATCCTAGATGGGAGCAGCACCCATCCCTGAGCAGGCTCACCAATATCATTGTATCAGCCCTTGCAATCAGTGTGGCTCCTCTTTCCATAGCAGGAAGAACATGTGACTGTAACATGGCAAACAAGTCTGGGAGGCTCATCTCAGCCAAAGCAATAGGAGACAAAATTAATTTTCATTTTATCCTAGCCTTGAACTCCACTGCCAATCTTAGCCAGAAGCATCGAGGCAGAGTGATCATTCTCATTCAGTTTCTAGGCTGGCTTTGTAAACCATGAATTATAAATCCCGAGGGACGTATTTGAACAGCAGAGCAGCTCTCTGAGTGCCTCACTGTTTCAGACTCTCCAGTCAAACACTGAAATGGTAGAATATTTCTTGACAGGAGTCCTTAGAGTCATGACTGGGATAGAGCCCTGAGGATGCCAAAAAGCTGTATGCTGTGTTTGGCAGAGGCTGGATGTGACTCAAGAGACAGCTACTCATGAGTCTTGCCCATCTACCTGTCCAGCTGCAAAAATCTCACGGGAGTGAGGTTTCCTCACTAATGGCAAGAACAGCGAAAATGTCCTATAGAGCAGCCTAGTCTGAATGAACTGTAAAGGTGCCAAAACAGGAAGTTCTGAGACTCAGAAAGGGACTGCAGAGAGTGGTTCTTCCCCTACTTTCCCAGGAAAACAACTCAGTGAAAATGGTTCTAACTTCAATTCAGATCAATTTTAAGAATCAGGTTGAACCTGGTCCTGTACAGGATGGTTTATATGCTACTTGTAGGAGAAAGACAAATTCCAAAGCAGCACCCATTGCAATGGTGTGCACAAACAGAACTTTGAGCAAAGCAGTCCAATTTTAGGGCTAATGCAGGCAAAGAAAAATCAAGGCAGGCAGAGGTATAAACAATCTTTGTTACACGTAACACTTGCAATGGGCCTGTCCCTTCTATTTCTACTATAAGGTCTGTCCTTGAAAATTTTCATGTTGCTGCCAGATAATTTCCTAGACTGAACTCTTGATACACAGTTTACACAGCTATGGATTAACTGGCTGATAGTTCCTTGTCATCAGCCAGAGAAGACAGAGCATTTTAAGAGAAACAGACTTGCATAATGTGGTTGCTATGATAAATGATTCCCTCAGCACCATAAAAATATTTATGGTCCCTAAATAACAATTTAAAAATAAATTCTTTATTCCTTCTTTTCTTCTTTTTTTTCCTCTGTCCTTAAAAAGGAAAAAAAAAAAAAAAGAA
>VZTE01004276.1:1452185-1505263 GCA_013397775.1 Eulacestoma nigropectus
AAAAAAAAAAAGAAAAAAAAAAGAAACTAAAAAAAAAGAGCATTTTGTCTGTAATGTTTTTCTCTCCACCTTTATTTTTTTATTTATTTAGTCATTCATTTATTCATTCTACAAGTCTTCCAAGATCTGTGGTTCCTCTGCTTTGGGAAGTCTTGGCCCACTTTGAGAAGCAAATCCTGTGAACTTTCCAGCATCCTCCAACAAAATGGTGACAGATACCAGGTCAGGAAACATCTTATTACGAGAACAAGTACTGACAAGGCATTTGCTCTGTCAAGCTGAGATTTTGGTATGTTGCATTTAACAATTAACCTGCTGTAGCAGTTGCATCATCCCACCTTTACAGCGAGTCTCAGTTTCCTGACAGACCTGCTGACATTAGAAAATGACAGTGTTTCATGGCACTACAAATCCTATCAAGCTGTCCCCTGCTACATCTAAAGGATGATTTTTATTTACCCTGATAGATAAATAACGATATTCTGGAAGGCATTAAAGTCCATCATGCCTCAGTAACCTCACAGCATGAGTAAAAACTTACAGTACTTTCGTTTGACCTGCAAGTCCAGAGAAACCACGGAAACAATGAGTCTTCTGTGAATACTGGAGCAGGCAGTCCTGCTTCTTAGTGGGTTAATATTTGTAGAATATTAACCAGAAAAGTGGAAGCAACTTAAGATTTCAATTCAGAATTCTATTATGAATCTGAAAAGTGATATGAACTAAGCACATTTTTCAAACTTTTTTCTTGGTATTAGATGCTTTCTTCAGTGTGAGAAAAATCCACTTCAAGCAAAAGCTGTATTTTTAGACTGCATTTTGATCAAGACGTCTGTTTTATCTCATTGTAGGCCTAGGCACCACCACAGCTGTTATGGGTAGCTTCACAATGAGATTTTGGAGAACTCTTTCCATTAACTTTGAATCTCTAGCAGCAGTCCTTCATCATTTTATGCCATAAACCTCAGGCTGCTTTTAGGAAGAAAGTTTCAGAAATTAGAATCATTGATAACATTGTAGAAACATTTTTTTTTAAAAAAATTAGTGTCAAAATTAACATTTTATGTTTATGTTACTGGCTGTTTTGGGGGTTTGGTGGTTTTGGTTTGTTTTTATGTGTGCGTGTTTTGGGTTTTTTTAAAAATTCCTATATGGTATGTTGAACAAATACCTTTCTTATGAAACTATTTCGGTCAGTTCTATTTAGGGCTGGCTAAAGAAAGCCTCTCTGACATCACTGATGAGAGTCATTACCAAGACACTTGATAGGAAGCTGCTTCTCCAGCCAGGAGATAACAAGCAGAGCAATGGAAGGTTGACTTGATTTACTCTGAGAACTTCAAATCAATATGTTTATATTTATTAAATAGGTAATTATTAATCCATACTTCCAGTGTTCTTGAAACCAGTCCATTGCTTGGATTAACCATAAATGTTTGGTCCCTGATTGACCTTTGGTGTTGTGTAAAACTCAGAGTGAGAGAGCACTGCTGCCCAGAAACAAAGAAAGGAATCTTTCCAGGATATTACAGTGGTTATATTACAATATCTTTTTCTTAAAAAACAGAGATCCTTGGCACTAGCACTACTGTAGTGCTGTATGAATGGAATTCACAGACAATGCTACAGTGCTGTATGAATGGAGCTGTGGTGTGGAAGGACCTCATCAGAACTCAGCCCATCCATGCATCTAAATGTCTTTGCCACTAATCATTAGCTCACATAAAAGCTAGCACAAAGTCCCTAAGTCTCAATGGAAATTAGTGGGCTGTTGGAGTTTCCTTGTTAGAAGCACAGATCCTCTCCAGTCAAACCTTTTTTTGTGGTGCCCATGGGAACTGTGGACAATCTGTTATTGACAACTGCTAGGAGCTTGACTATATTTGACATTTCTCCTAACACCCAACAGCTCAGTTCGTTCCTTCCAAAGACAAGATCAGCATTGGAAAAAAAAAGGTGTCATATGAATTGCCCTGGAGAACAGCCTCGATTCCACTACTGAGAAAGTATATTGCAGACAAATCCCTCTCAGCTGGCCCTGTCCACACTCCTCTTGGCCTCTGTTGGCTTTCCCTCACTCCCTCGAGGCAGGCTGCATGGACTGAGAGAGGAGTTTGCTCTCACGTGGGCTGCCTCAGTCCTGGCATCATCTTCATACTTACCTGAAAAACCTCCTGAGAGAGGTTCTGTACTAATTGCCTAGAGAAGTGTGGTCTAAACAGTATGCAGAGACAACTAAGAGCTGAATAGTTGACCTGCTTGCAGCCCTAACTTTATGTACAGCTGTTGCCAACAGTGTTTCCTCACCTTGCTGTATTTCATGTATTGTTCCTCAAAATGTTTTTGTGGGGAAAAAATTGTATTCACATGAACTGGAAGTTAAACCCTACCACAAACCACAAAAATACTGTACACACTTCCAAGCCTCAGTTTCCCAGGCTCAAAAACTTGAGATGTGCTGCTCCCAGACAGGGTGCTTGTTGTGAGTCCTCATTCATTCAAGTCTGGCTACTCTGACAGCTCAGTTCAGGAGAACACCACAGAAGTACAGCAAAGGTAACACAAGGCATGACAAGGCCCATCCAATCCACTCATGACTGTGTGCTCAGAGGATTCATATCCTCTAGAATAGAAAGACAGAATAGAAATGGCACTGAATAGAAAGATACTGAAGCAGGAAATCTAGGATAACTGAGGAAGATGACCAAAACATATCTGCTCCTCCAGCAGTCAGTGAAATTAAATAATTACACAGCAAAGGGTAACCCAAGTAACAATGTGAGCCACCTGTATTGACACCACAACCTCTGCCATTTTGCAGAGACCATACCAGGTCCAAAACACTAACACTGGCAAACACCCCAAAATGAAGGCCCCACCCTCTCATGCCCCTTTTTCCAATTATTTTGCCTTCCTCAAAATAGTGTCTTTTAGGCATCTCACCACCCAGGTCTTCAATTTTATTAGCACAGCTGCCTTCACTCTTACCCAGAGGGCAGGATAAGCCTACAGTTACTGTACACTAAACAGAAACACCTGTGACTCTCTCTTTTTCATATAAATTCATATATATACATATTAGTTATTATTTCTTTTCTTCAGAGCACTAAGTCCCATGTTCTGCAAAGGAAAATAAATCCTCGTCCTTACATTCTCTCCCACACCCCCCACGTGGCCTTGACAGACAAGCACAGGCGGTGCAGCAAATATTTCACTTCACTTTATTTTAAAGAAAAGGGGAGAGGGGGAGAGAGAATTCTTGTGGCATTCCAGAGATCCCTGGACACTCATTCCAAATGCCGGAGTTGGGCCCTGGGTGAGTTTCAGTCTAAAAGAGAACCTGGGTTTCTAGGCAGCAATCCAAACTCAACACAGACACTTTTTTCTTTCTAAATCATTTTAAAAAATTAAGACCTAAAGAGAAGAGGAGGGAAAAGAAGAAGGGAAAAAGAGAGACAGGGGAGAGAGAGAAGTGGAGGGGAAGGAGAACACAACCAAGGTAGAAGAAAATGAATGCAACAGGAAGAATCCAAGTCTTCTGGGGTTGTTTTGCCAACCTGGAGTTTTATCACCAATAGACAGAGTTCTAAGCATTCAAGGAGAAAGACAGCTTCCCTCATGGCCATGAACAAACAGTGAGGAGAATCGGGACACCTTTCTCTCCTTGGTGATGGCTCCTGCCACAGTAGATGTGGCTGATTTTCCAGATGGTTCTCACCATGTTTTCCCCACATTGGCTCTGCTCATCCTTTTCCCTGGTGCACAAGTGAGGGCAGCTCTGGCACACCAGTTCTGGAGACGTCCAGCTCTGACTTACATATTCAGCCCCACTACAGCTTTGCTAGATCATTTGCATGCCCAGATCTGTGCAGCTCAATCTATCCATCACCTTGCTTATCACAGGGCATGTGCTGTGCTGCTGGAGAACTGGGAAGTCTTCCTCAAGACAATTAATGACTCCTACTGACTAGAGCCCACAGAAAGCCACTTGCTTCTATCACTTTGCATTTCATGGCATTAATCAACACTGGGGAATACTCAGAAAGTAAATTAATTGAGCAATGCAGTTTCTTACCTCACTCAGCTTAGCCCAGTTGAAGGATTTCAGTGGATGTGAAGGCTGTGGGATAGATTTCTTCTTCAGACTGGGGCCACCGGTGCTGAAGGTGGTTGTTGAAGGGGGTGGCACTCCCATGCTGAAGAAAGGTGGTGCTCCTGGTGGAGGAGGAGGTCCTCCCGGAGGAGGTGGTGGAGCAGGAGGAGGGGGACAGCTGGAGAAAGGCAGAGGAGGTGGCAGTGGTGGCAAATTCTCAGACATGTGAGAAGAGGACAAAGCTAATGGGCCACCTGGAGGAGGGGGTGGTGGGGGTGGGAAGGAAATGCTGCCCCCTTGCTGGAAAATAAAAAACACGGAGAAAAAGAAAGCAAACAGTTTAAAAGGCACAATAACTCCATGTTGCCAGCTGATGTGATTTTATTACGACTCTCAAAATATTTGATGTTTTCTTTAAAGCCTCCTGCACTCAAAGCCATGCAATAAAGGGAGGAATCTCAGCTTTCATTTAAGAGAAAGTTTCAAGCCCTTGGAGTTGTGGAGAAGAGCTTGAAAAAAAGAACCATAAATGGCTCAGAAAAACAGAAAGCTAGTAAAAGAAGCCAAAATGTATTATTTTCTCCTTATGTATGAAAAAAGAGAAAAGTTGAATCTCATGAACTTTTGAACTCCTGGGTTTAAAAGCTAAGGGTTTGAAACACTGAATACCTGTCATTAGGCCCCACTAATGCAAAGTGGGAGAGGGGAGGAGGGAATGAATCTGCTTTCTGCAGTGTCTAACTTCTCAGGGCTGTGTTTTGGTGAGTTGTGGCTCAGACACATTGCTGGGACAGAAGGAGCACCAAACAGGAGGGAGCATCTGCAAATGCCACTTTTGCAGAAGTCCAAGGTAGTTCAGATGTTCTTGCAGCATAATAGGAATCCTGTTTCTTCCCTAAATATACTTTTGTATCAGGAAGGTTTCTCTCTATTCCACTGAAATAAGAACCAGGGCTACCCCACCCAGCAGTGAAAATTTTGGCTGGAGGAGGACATGTATGCCTCAGCAGCTCCTGCAAGGAAGGCGGCTGAGAAGAAGAAATGGAGCAGCCCATGCATTAACCATTCTATACCACCAGCTCAGGGATTTTGGTCTCAGCTAAAAGCTGAGCAGCTTCTAAATATTCTCTATTATGACCACAGATGTGCTTCATTCAAAATATGCTTTCGTTCATCATTCACTAGTTAGCAGCCTTTAAACAAGGATGGGGAACACTCCCAGTCTCATACCGAGAACTCATTAAGTTGAGCCACCAGATCATTCATCTGGTCTCGGGTCTGGCGCAGCTCCAAGGATTCCTTCTGCAGCTTGTCCTTCATTTTGTTCAGTGTCTTCATCATTTCATCCTTCTCCTGGGTCTTTGTTTCACATTCCCGCTCCTTCTTCTCTAGCCTGCTCATCAGCTCAGCATGGTCTAGGGGGAACATGCAAGTGGGACTGATGAAATAAAGCTCATGAACAGTCCCCGAGGAGATGTAGGTTATGCTGAAATAAAGCTGACAAATCTGTCAGCTCAAGCAGGGATGTATAATGAGAGCAAGAAAAAGAAAATAGAGTCTGACTGTCTTGACAATGACCTTCAGTGATCAGGACAGCAATGCCCAAGTTTCAGTTAGACTGTAAAATCACTTCATGTGAGGACTGAGGGAACCTCCATCCTGTGAAACACATAAACTGCTCTCCACAAACAAAATGCATGCAAAAGGAGAAGTTGTGTCCAGCTGTGCTGCTCACTGCTCTGTGAATGAATTGGGATCAGTCTTGCCTCTGTTTCTGCCTACCCAAGCGCAGAGCACTCACCTTTCCGGAACTTCTCTGCCTGATCCCTCCACTGCTTGACTTCATTTTCATTCACCAGCCTGAAAGATGAAATGAGATAATTTAAACTTTTTCAGAGCTACCCAGGTTGAAAGACAAGTGGCCATTATGTGTAGTGATCAGCCAAATGCAACCTGGTGAGTGTAGAGGTTTATACAGGATCATGCCAGTGGTCCTTCTGGATCCAGATTCTGCTCCCTAGCCTACAGCTAATATAAATATGATGCCTTGTTACTCAATGTAATAAAAAGGGATAAAGGAATGGCTGGCGAAGAAAGACCTGACACATTCCTGTCTTCAGGTAATGCCCTCAAAGTGCCAAGTCTACTTATTTTGAAAGAGAGAAGTCATCACTAAAATAATCACGGCTGCTATGGGTTACAAATTACCAGATCCTTAATATAAGACCAGATTGCCATAATTTTTCCTACTTTCTATGGTTCTATTTTTTTTTTCTTACAAGGACAACGAACACTTCTCTGTTGGGTAATATATCAGTAACAAGGCAATTCTCATATCTCATACCGGCACAGCTATTTCCTATAACTGATAGAAAATATGCAGGGCATGCTGGGGATTGATTAGATATGCAGAATGAGAAGTAGCTATGAAAGTAGAAAGGGAAGATCAGGCATGAAATCTACAATGAAGTCTGGTATCCAACACTACTGTACTTTTCCATGACAAGAAACCAGTTTCGATTTTGGCTCACGCCTGTAACAAGAGGAACTGTAAAATTTTTAGTACAGGAGAATTTGGTTTCATATAGGACTTATGTTCTATAAATGTTCTTTTCAGTGGATAATTCGGAAGGGTAATGGGCCATGAATTACCTGCAGAGGCAGTTGGATGAAATGAAGAATCCAAAAGTTTGGCTAAAAAAGGACTGAGAACAGGGAAGTTGAGATGAGAGCCAGCTCATGTAGCTAGACTTCTCAAATGATGCATCCTATGGGAAAAAATAATGGTAATGCCCTCAACCAAGTCTGTGGGTGAGAGCAAACAGACATTTTATGAAGAAGTAAGAGGTTTTGTGTGTCAAGTGGGGACTGCTTTCCCATATTTGCAATCCTTTTAAACCATGTGCTCATTAGTGAGGAATGGGATCTATACAGAGATGATGATTTTTATTTTTTAGTATCAAGGAAAGGTTTCATGAGCATCCTGAAAAAAAGACACATGAGGAAGCCTTGTTATAAAATCTGAGCATTTTTTCTGCTCTTCTAACCAGATTAGCATTTAATAGAAGTCAAAGACAAAGACTTTGCTAGAAGATACTGCCAAGCTAAGATGTCATTAGAAGGAAACTACTTAGAAGACTTAACTACTTGACAAGACAATGAGAAGCTGTAAGTTGAAATAAGAAAGTCCTCACATACAATATTTTATTTCCTAAGCATCTTCATACTGATCATATCCTTATATCTGCATAACAGAAATAAACAATTATAATGCAGCTTACATTTTAATGATATTTTTGACATTGAAGTTTTCCAATGGAGCTATATCTGGATCGTCTCCTCGTTCATCCTGAAGAACAATTTGTTGGAGTATTCTGTCCAACAGCTGCCACTGCTGAAAGTTTCCTCCATTCCTCTTATCTGTATTGAAAAAAAACCAACCCATGAGAACTTCCAATTCCATGCCAAAGTGTACAGACCTGCCAACGAACTGGCATTCTTTCCTTCCCACTTTTCATCTCAGTCCCATATGCAATGAATTACAGAACACAAAGACTAACTCTGAACAGTTGTTAGCAGATTATTTACAAACACCTGGCATACTGGAACAGCACATAACAGGCACGGGCAACTTTGTGCCTGATTTGCACATTCAGGCTATGCAACCCTTTTGACAGGTTAGCTATAACTTGCACTTCAAATGTCTATAAAAAGGATTCCTTTGTGATAACTAATACCCAGTGTTTTCTGGGGCTTGATGTTGAGCGCACTGTAAAAACAATGAGATGTTCTATCTGCATGCTTGGTTATCTGCAGGTCAGTGAAACTCAAGTGGCATGAAAAATTCATACAAACATGACCAGAAAGTGTGGAGATAAAGAACAGAAATTGAACGAAAGGGACTGATCCCATGGATACCAAAACAGAAGAGCCAGAGCAACATAAAGCTCACCCCAGCTCTCTAAGTTATATAACCTAGATCTTTAGATTCTTTAAAACTGCTCCAGTACAATCCTGTCCTGGCCTAGCAGGATTTAGTCCTTCTGCCACCGAAAATCCCACTCAATATGTAAAGCTCAAGCTCTGTTCTAAAGAGTAATATCAAAGAGGCCACTGAGACAAAGTATTGCTTGAATTTGTGCACAGCAGTACTTGAATCTAATGAGAGCCTGAGAACACATCACATTACTTTCTGAAAAGCACACCACAGTACATCTCCCTCATGTTCTCTTCTCAGTCTGACTGCTCAAATATGGATGAAAGTAATGGAAGACCAGCACCCCACACCTAACAGGATCAAGGCAGGCAGTTCTTTAGTGATCTTGCTGTTACACTCTGGGTGCATAACTGAATTATTTTATTGCAGTTAACAAGAAGATTCTTATCACTTTCTTCGGAAATAAATGCCAATATTATTTTTCACTTTGAGTTTAGGAGCTCTCCACTGATGCATTGCCATGAGATAGCAGCCTGAAGACTTACTGTGGAATTTCCCAGTAGCAGAAGAGCTTTCAGTATTGTATTGTTTCACCAGAAAAAATCCTCAGTGTCTTTTTTTAATATTCAAAATGCTATCTATTTCTGGGAATTCCCTGATCTACAGCACAAGGACTCTTTTTTTAAAATTTCTAATTTAAAATCATTAAAAGTTCTGTCAGTGACTAACTGGAATGTCTCAGCTACTTAATTTTATTTGCAAGTGCAGAGAGGTCAAACTGCTGCCCTAAGTATTGCGATAAAAATTTTGCTGGATGGAGTCAGTGTAAGATACCATGTTCATTAGCTACAGCCAAGTTCTGAATGGGAGACAAGGGCAGTGTGTGCCCTGGTATCTGTGAACTTGCACCTACACCAAAGCTTCACCCAGTTCTCCAATACCCCTTGCTCTGGCAATCCGTAAACGTACTCACATGGCATCTGCAAGCAGTGCTGAAGGATGGATAACAAATAGGGATAGGCATCTGTATGCTTCAATCTCTTCTTGATCAGCTCAAACATCTGAGAGGCACTTTTTGTGTCAATGTGGATCTGAAGCGAGGGAAGAGGAAAGTGAAAGCCTGTTTAACTGTGAAAGATCCAATCAATACAAAGACAGGCAAGTTTTCAGCAACTGGACCTCTTCAAAGTCTCCTGCCATGTCCAGCTGCAGGTTCCAGTAACAGGCATATGAGTGTTTGACACCACTGTTGTCATCTCTACCCGGTATGGAAAAGATCCCCAAAGTAAAGGGCTGGAAAGGTGGGAGGCACGCAAAGCCAGCAAGACGCTGTTCTGGAGCAAGCAAAACATTTGGGTCCTAGGAACTGGTGGCACAAATAGTTGAAGCTAAGCAAGAAAGGGACAGCTGTTCTGTAACAGTGTGCAGCAGGAGCTGTTCACGAAGAAAGAGGAGACTAAACCATTTGGGACCCTACAGCTTTTTATTGATGTCAGAGGTTGTCTTTGTTTTATGTTCGTCTTTAAAATCCGTATATTCAAAAATACTGATCCTCCCCATAGGCTCTGAGGCAACAGTCTTCAGCAGAGTTTCATGTAATCTTGGGAAGAGTATCAGAAAATAGCTCAAACTTCACCCATAATCCTGTAAAGGGGATGTCTGAAACTAGAAGGCATCCAGATCATCAGGACTGAGAAGCTGAGAGCAAGGTTGAGAAACTCCTTCACTCCTGAACATCCAGGCAAACAAAAGAAAGAAGTTTTATCAAAGATACTCATCAGAAGCCCTTTGTGTGATCAGTTTTCTTTGTTCACAAACCACAAATCTCCTACTTGCTAAATGAGAAACTGTGAAAACAAGAGCATCGGCCACTGTCAGCATCAAAGTCAAACATTAGTTTTAGGGAGCACAAAGGAAAGTTGCACCAAGCATCCCAAGTGGATGCAAGTTCAGCTTTGTCAAGTTCAGATACTTCAAAGAAAAACTTACCAGGTCAAACCTCTTGGCAAGCTCCAGGTCATCTTCATTTCTGACCATCTCAAAGAAATCTAAGTGTCTAAGAAGAAAAGAAAAACAAAACATCTGCCAGTGTTCATTGCATGATTCAGACTTAGAAACTAAGTGTGTCACCAGAGAAGCAGCAATAATTCCGTTCAGCTAGAACATGTGGAAGCTGGCAAGCCTTTCCTACATGAAGTGCTGTCACAGGTATGCAAGGCAAGGGAGTCAGTGACAGGCCAAAGGAAAAGGCTGGCAGAGGTGTACACTCTCTGTAACTGTAGTAAGTCACTGTGTTGAGGTAAGATGCAAAAAATTCCCATAAAATAGGAAAGGGATATTCTAGTTTTGATTAACGCAATGCCTGCAGTGATAATACATTTCTGAAAAGCCTGCACCATACTTGCTAGCCATCTATTAGATCATTAACAAGTTGTTTCTTTCTAACAGTGGAGCAGAGGTGCATTCAGTGGACCAGTTCATAACGGTTTCTAGATATTCCTATTGATGAGCACAGCAGCATGATAATGTTTGGATCTGAATGACCTGGTGAGTGACACATTTGAACATCCGGACTTGGCTTACACAGAGACTGGAGCACAGTAGATGATGTAGAGAAGGGCTGTGGCATATTCCCCCGTAGAGATCTGATACAAGAGTCTACGTAATCCAGGCATCTGAGATCCTCACAAACCTCTGTTATTCTCTTGACTAACTTGTAAAATCCACAAGTGCCCTAAACCCCTCCTAAACACTCCTGTTTGCTGTCCAAAGGAACAGAGATTACCTATAGGACAGATTCTCTTATTCTTGCTCATAATGTAGCAGATCAAAAGTAACATTCCTTGTACCAGCTCTGCAGCGAACTGTAGACGTACAACTTGGAAACTCAGAACTTGCACTTAGACCACACATACTCAATTAATTCAATGAACTACTGGTTTCCCTCCCTCCAACCATGACAGGCTTTTGTTCCAATTTTGCTTCAAGAGAAAACAATTAGAATATTTTTTATGTTTTTCATTCTGATTGCCATCCCCAGCTGCGAAGAAAAGCAATTGAGGAACTACTTTGTCACAGCCTCTGCCAACTTAGTATGTATGTTTCCTACTAAATGTTTGGGGTTTTTTTGTGGTTTTTGTTTTTTTTTGTGTTTGTTTTTGGTTTTTTTTGTTGGTTTTTTTTTTGTTTTTGTTTTTTTTTTTGTTTTTTTTTGTTTTTGTTTGGGGTTTGTTTTTTTGGTTTTTTGTTTTTTTTTTTTAAGGAGTCAGTTTCAGGAAGAGACAGAGACAGCTGTCTCAAATAGAGAAGAGTTTCTAAGAAGTCTTTCTGTTCATCAGTAGCTGTTCTCTGAAAATAAGTCTTACCTGTCCAGTGTGGCATTCTCGTGTCCTCTGAGCTTGTCAATGACGGGTTGAATTCCCAGCATTAGAAACTCATATCGGAGGTGCAATCGGAACTCCAAATTGTCCTTAAAAAATGGGGGAAAACCAAGTTATTTGTTTTCAAAAGCTGTCAATTATATATAAAAAAAATTACTTAAAATTTCAGTTCTTCTCTTTTTAATATTTTATATCCTGGCACCAAATTCACAGGATGATTAATTCCAGTGAAGTAAGTAAAAAAGAAATTAATGCCTTTGCCTCCATTTCACTTAAAGTACATTTATGTACTATGAATTTTGCATATGCAGTCATAAGGACAGCACACTCCATGTTGTTCCATAAGGAACAGAAGCTATTAACTTTTTTTCTGCTAGTCCATTAAAGATTCCCCTCCTGGTTACAGGTGAACAGTATTGCAGTCTTCCTCCTAGTTTTTATTTGTCATAAAACCATACACATAAAATCACATACTCTGACAAACCTTCTGACATCTATTCACTGGGATGCTACAGGATTCCCAGCGATAGAGACACATACATTGTCAGACAGCTCTCATGAGCTTGTTGTCTGTTGTGTTTTAACAAAAAAAGGAAAAAAAGACCATGTCATAAAAGTAACACTTTTTACGAAAGAAATCAGTTTAAACTATCCTCCAGACTCAAAAGGAAATATTGTTAATAAAAATAAAACAACGGGGCTTTTTTCTGAAATGTCTCCCTTTGATATTTTAAAATTAAAATGCTTTGAGTTTGGCTTTGAGTCAAAACAACTTAACATTTCAAAACATTTCTGAAGGTAAACCAAAATATTTTTGAAAGAGGTTGAAATAAAAAAGTAAATGCTCTGCAGTTCTTAAAACAAACTAGAAACCCCTCACAATCAAAATAGCAAAAAAAAAACCAACCAACCAAAAAACAATTCAAAGTAATCACTTCAGTGTAAGTAGTCTATGTTATATTGAAGAAGATCAAAATGAAATAATATGGAAGACATTGTAAGACTGATCTTAGCAATTAAGCATTATTTTCCACAAACTATATCCATTCACTATCAAAAGATTTGTGACTTAACCTACTAACTATTTCCAAGGTAAACTAATTTAAATGTAACATTTTAGAAGGGATTTCCAGGGCAGTGACTCACCTCACCAGCGCCTGCATTCAGAACAGCGTTGATAAACGACATGATGGCTGTTTTGAGGTTTACTTCATCTCGGTATCGCCCCATGCTTCGGTCTAGCTCATTTAACAATGACTGAAACAGAACAGCAAACTGGGTTAGAGGACATAATCCAGTTTCTTGCAGGATAGATTGCACTTCTGTATACAGGGGGAGATAATTGTAAAGAGAAGTTGTCGTTTGCATAATAAAGCCTGTGCCTGAACCTTGAAAGGTTTCTCCTTGTTTCTTCACTTACCACCATTTAATATGAAGCAGACAATTATTACCTCTTGGTAAGCTCCTTTTAGGGATTTTCAAAGAACAGGAATATCCCCTGTACATACAGCTCCAAAGCTCAAAGTTGAATTACACGTCTTCACTGGAAGTGCAGTGAAACTCCAGTTTCCATGTTACAGACTCATAGAACAGTTTGGGTTAAAAATGACCTTTAAAGATCATCTAGTCCTGACCCCCCTGCCATGGGCAGGGACATCTTGTCACCAGACCTGGTTTCTCAAAGCCCCATCCAGCCTGGCCTTGAACACTTCCAAGGATGAGACATCTACAAGTTCTCTGGCCAACCTGTTCCAGTGCATCTCCACCCTCATCATAAAAAAACCTCTTTCTTTTATCCAATCTATATCTAGCCTCTTATAGTTTAAACCCTTTAGCCCTTGTCCTGCCACTACAGGCCCTGGCAAAACGCCTTTCTCCATCTTTCTTATAAGCTCCATTTATATATCAAAAGGCTGCTGGGAAGTTCTCCCCGGAGGCTGCACGTCCCCCTGTTAACCAACTAACAGGGGTATCTAGCATTCAGGGGGTGCTCAGCACAGGAGTGATTTTGGTCTAATTTCTGCATACATGTTGATATTTTACCATAATCTTGTGAACATCAGGAGACAAAGGAGAAAAAGACTAAACAAATAACGTTGGTAGGCTTTGCCTTACTCAGGATTAATTCCACTTGAATATTTACCAAAGAAGTCATACGCAGAAACTGATTTGCCATGAAAGCAACTCTACTTTTAGCTTTGTACTGATCATCAATAATCTTCTCTTCAGGATCTTCTCTGATCAGTTCATAATTCCTAGGATGATTTTCCTTACTGAAAGAGTAACAAATTCCACTTGAGATCTGCCAGTTCAACTGTATGAGTTTCACTCCAGTGCCAATAATAAATGCCTCACACTCATATATTTGTTTTGCTGTCACACTAAAAAAGAGAGAATTCTTTTGAATCTCCCCAAGAAGTTTTGACCATAAAGGGATAACAAAGACAAAAATAACTTTTTAGTGTTCAGCTCAGCAGACCATCTAAATAATATTCTGAAGCTATCGTGCTGAATAAGGAAGCTCATTTTCCTCTAGTCAGTCTTTTGTCCCTGGTTACTGAAAGTGTTCATTCATAGCAAAATCCTTCCTCTGCTAGTCATCAGTTTCATAGGTCTATCTTGTTTCCTGTAGAAAGCCACAGAGATATGTCTCAAGAAACAGGAGGAATATCCTCCTGTGCATTCTTCAGGGGAGAGAATAACCTCCTGGCTTCATGCTTGTTTTTGTGCAAAAATATTTTGACCTAACATACACTGCTACTGTTTTTACATATGAGCATAGTATGTTCATTATCAAACAAGCTTGATTTCATAAACTCTTTTCTCTTGCTACTTCTAGATTTCCCAGTTGTAATTTTCAAATTTCCCTACTCCAGGCATTTGAGCTTCAATCTCATCCAACATCCCAGTAACTGTGTTATGACCAAAAAATATTTTGCTAGAAACGGCAACGAGTCTTACCTAAAAGCACATGAAATGCCCTACTGAGCCAGACTGGTGGTCAGCTCAATCCAGCATCCTATCCGTAACAGTGACAACCGGAAACTGTTTGAGAAGCCTTTAAATTCACCAACAAAACCAATTGTTCAACTTGACAAACAAGCAGAAGTGAAACAAATGAGAGAATTTTTTTCTGTTACTGCCAGATTTGACACTGAAATCCAAAGCACATGTGCTTTCTTGGAATAATTGAATTAGTCATCACTATAGAAGCATCAAAACCAAGGATAGTTTTTCTGGTTTTCTTCAGCAGCTTCATTCCTATCATATTTTCTCACAGACTTTTAGGAATATGCTAGAATCTATGAAACAGCACATCAAGTGCAGCATCCAGACAGGTTGAAGGATGCTAACAAAACTTTTCTATCCCTCATTTTAGAACACTGAACTAGGAGCAGAATGCAATGGGAGGCAAACCAAATTCAGGGCAAGAAAACCCAAAACTCTGTGTTGCACTAATCTAACTGAAGAGCAGCACATCTTCATGTCATTGTTCAGCTTGAGAAGGAAACACTGTAAGTTCTTGCAGTTCCTAAACATCAGAGTCTACACCCACATACTGTGGCCAAACTCCAGTATCTCCAACTCTTTGCAAATGGCTTAGGTTCAAATTTTCGCTTGAACATTTCCTGTGAAAAAAGATTTCACCACACCTCTTGGCAGCCAGTTCTGTGGCCCAATTGATCTTACGGTTATAAAGGTTTTTCCTACTATTTAAGCAAAACTTTCCTCACTTAATCCCATTATTCTTCCTCACTGACAACCAGTAGGGTTTCATTCAATCTGCAGCAAACCTCAAAAGGCTTTGGCTGAGCCCTAAAGGGAAGAAGGAAATCAAGGGGGAATACAGCCTTTTAATTTGTTCCTTGTTAGATCCTCTACTACAATTCCAAATTGATCAGATTTCTCCTTACAAATTATGGTCTATACTGACAGTGTTTAACACAAACCAGGCAAGGGGGCTCTGGAAGGAATGCTCCTGACCTCCACCTTTTTAACTGACAACATCAAACTTTCTGTATTCATTCACCTCCAGCTTCAAAATTTCTAAAAGCCTTAAGGAGGAAAACAAGAGTTTTCTGCCCAAAGAAGCCCACTTAATATCTCCATTGGCAAGTGAAATCAGCTTCTTTCAGACAGTATCTAACTCAGAGGTTCTCTCAAGACTAAATGAGAAATTCTTTCTCCCCACAGGGATCCACAGCTAGATGAGTGTTTTAAATAGCAAGCTATGGTGGAAGAGCACTGGAACATCCTGATAAACTTTTTGGGCCAATAGACCATTATGAATTTGCAATGTTAGTTTGTCTCAAAATATGGCGTGTTAAAAAGTATAACGTGCTGCAGTGTCCTGACACAGAAAAAAGGAGGAGAAGCAGCAAGCACAACAATAATCAGAAAGGCAACTGCTTAGGGAAGAGACAGATTGTGCCCCTTTCACAAGGGAAACCAGTCATAAACAGGATAATTCAGACATGAACAACTTTAAAAGCAGAGACTCTTCTTTCTCAGTTTTCATAGCATTTTATAAAACTCCATCTTCACAAGAAAAAAAAAAAACACAAGATAAAGTAATGTTTTTATGATGACACAGTGAGCCAGTTACAGAATTACACTAGTACGGATTCTGAATACATCACATGGAAAAAAATCCCAGGAAGGACAACAAGGGCTCATCTTCCTAATTCCACATTTCTGCTCCAAGGATTTATTGCTTGGATTTCAAGTGTTTTCTTTCATCTCTCTTCTTGAAGGGGCAGAGTAGGATTTGTAGTCAAAGTAGCATGTTTCAAACAATTGGATGAAGGCAGAGTTTTCCAGATTGCCCCAGGAAGATTGAAGGCATGGCCTTATACTATTGCGGTATTTGAGTAAAGAAAGAATATTACTCTGAAGAGGACAATTTTCAAGGAATATCTTAAGATGAACTACAGACTGCCCTGTTGGACATTAAAGTGAGAATCATTCCAGGCAGAAAGGCATAATAAAAGGGGGGTTGACAATTAAAGCAAGCAAAGCAATAAGCTCAGGCAAGAAGATGTGGAAAATGCGAGAAAATAGGAATAGTGACTATATAAACCGAGACACAAACAAAGTACAGAATCTTGTTGCAAGTGCCAACACAAAGATGATCCTGATAGCCCTATAAACACATTGAATATCAAAGACAGGGTGAAGTTGCAGTACGAAAAGGCAATTGAGTGAAGACTGGAGTCTCAACAAAAAAGAGTAAGTTCTGGAGGATCTCCCCAGGGCTTTAAAGTGAATCCTAACTGAAGTTAAGGACTGACACTTGTAGTCAGTAGATGAAAGGCTGGCAATTTAGAAATAAATAATATTTTACATCAGTTTCAATTCAGAGTAAAATATGAAATTTTTTGTTAAGGATATAGTCCTTCATATTCATATAAATTCTATCTATACTTTCCATTAACGTCAACAAAAAAAATTTAAAAAAGAAAGAACACATCAAGAAGTAAAAACACCCTTTTTGAAGTATTTCAGCACAGTTTGATTAATGGTCTTCAGCTGGTATTACTTGGTGCAATTTAGTTAAGTTAATTGGGACTAAAAGCGTTTATAATGCTCAGGAATCTCACTGTAATTTGAATTTTGACTTCAGATACACTAGTATAAAACTGTAAGTTTTCTATTCAAGTAATAGGAGCTATTGCAGGACAGAGTAAATGCAAGTTTAGTAAGAACCATACCTTAAGTCACAGCTTTCCTTCTCCACTAATTCATCAGTTGCTGAGTCCTCTGACAGATTTTGGCAGCTGTGCCAGGTAGCAGGAGTTGTGTTTAGAACATTGATCAGTAATAACTTCTTACATTCAACAAAACATGCCATGTTTTACTTTGCTATGTTAAATACATGATCTCTACACTCCACCACACTTGTGCAAACTGGAAATAATCAGTGTTCCAACCTAAAGTTGTCATCACCGAGTTATTCAGGAGCTCAAATTTTAGACAGTTGTCAGTAAATCATTCTCCTTCTTCTTAGAAAAAGGAGTGGAAGCAGAACTATGTACCCCAAATTATTATTCATCACAATGATATTCCTCTTCAATAGGGAAAGAAATGGTTTGGGGGAAAAGTAGATCTGGATTAGTGTTAATTACATTTACCTCCTGATTCCCCGGTGGACTTAGGCTGGTCTCCACAAATGACATGGGGGAGAGTGGGACACTTAGGTTTACTGCTACCTGCAAGACTTGAAAATAAATCCAAACAGATAGTATACAAAGCACTCACAGATGAGGCAGAATAAATTGATAGCAGGATGGCTGAATAGGATGGCAATTATTTTCAACCGCTGTTGTCTAGAAAGCAACACTGGCACTGATATTGTCGGAGGCCAGCATCACCTGCAAGTTATTTGTTGGACATTCCAGTAAAAGTGAGCTCAGTATAATTTCCAGAAAGCCCTGCACTTTTACTTCACAAGAATTGAGTTGATTTCCAAAATTTGAGATTATTTTCCTCTTACGAATTATGTCTCTAATTTGGCCATTGTCTTGCAGAGCTAGATATAGAGAAAGACTAAGCAGTGTCTTTACAGTTCCCAGCTTTCCTTCCCCCCACCAATTAGAATCAGTCTGCAATGATGGACCATAGAGGCAAAGGAATAAATTTCTACTCTGCATATTCTCCTGTTCCTACAGTTTAGTTTGCAGTTTTATTACTTTCACAGAAAGAATTCTTGTTTGTTGGTTCTGCCAGATTCCCCACTTGTGGTGGATAGTTTTCAACATAACAGTGTTTAGGTGTAGCTGGACAAAGTCAAGCTGCAAAGTGTAAAGTTTGCTGCAAGCTCCACACTTTTTGGACACTTCAGTACACCGAATGATGCTGCTAGCTGCTCAAGCTGCAGGAAACACAGCCCCCAAAGGGTTCAGTTTCACACCTAAAGGATCTCTTCAGATACTTGCAAACTCTGGGTTACAAAGATTACATTCAGGACTAGGATTAAAAGAGGATAAAAAAAGGTTTTCATTGTACACCACATCTTTGAAGCTTACAGGAAAGGTATAGAACAAGCACTGTCAGCTCATCCTTCTTTTTAAATGGCTTCCCATATTCAAGTTACAGTAGATGCTTTTCTTGACAATAAGCTGCAAGACCATTCTGTGACAGAGGTACGGGAGGGCAAGAGGCAAAGAGATGTAACACTCTTAATTTTAAGTGCTAGAATATCAGAGAAATTTCCTCTAAAAGGTAAGAAAGACCATGATCACATTTGTTTCTTCAGGATTTAAAAAATCTCCAGTCTCTGTTAGAAGAATGACCGGAGATGGATGAGGAATGTCTTTGGATGAGCCCTTACCTCCTCAGAATTAAACTCAAGCTATTGCTGAGTGTAGTAGAAAATCCCATTTCAATCTCTAAACACAAGTATTAGTAATTGCAAACATATTCCTTCTGCTAAATCATTTTGGGGATTGGGTGAGGCTTCTTTTTTTTTTTTTCATTTAAGAAATAAAAAAGAGAGAGTATCCATTTATCTTTCATTTCTTTCCCCAGTGGAAAAGTATTTTGACAAGAGCAGCATTTATGCAAAGTACTTTTCATGAATGTAAGAGACTGGTAAGCACCTGCAAATCATTCCACCAGATTCCTCAAAAGCTATCACATTTTACCCTGCAATGACTTACCTCAGTTACTCAGTAACTTTTAAATCTACAGAGAGAGAGAGAGGGAGAGCGAGAGCGAGAGAACACCCAACCAGGGTAAACTCAGCATCTATCTCCCATATGGGCTTATTAAGCAGAGTCAATTGGTCCGGTAAGGGCAAGTTAACACAGGACCACAAGTGTAGTCAGGCTTGTGAGTTACCACTGCTTTGTGCTAAGCGGCTCAAGTTATCCCCACCTGTCTCCCAGGTATAAAAGAATGTCATATTAATTCAGGAAGGATTCTTTATTTCAGCTAATTGCTAGAGAACAAGCTGATTTTAATTTTTTTCCTTCTCCTCCATAGGTGGTAACCATTACAACAATACACATCATAGCTCGTATACATGGCCTACTTTCTGCATCTGCACTGCTCATTCCTATCCTACTCCTGTACTAAAGAAGGGCGACATACTCTTATCACTACAGCTGTAATCTCTTCACCTTCCAAGTTTCACTGTAATTATGATTATGTCTGTTGAAATAGCCTCAAGAGCTTCCAACTGAGGCTGAAAGACCCCCACTTCTGGAGCCATACATCATACGCGTCACACCTGCATATTGAAGACACGCATCAGGTCTGAACAGACAAGCAATGCAAATGGGGCAATGCATATAGAGGGATAGATACGCCAATGCCAAATATAGGTTAATACCAAACCAAGATCTCCTGCATCCCTGTCCCAGGTCTGAGTCACATCAGTGAATTCCATAGTGCATTTGGTTCTAACACAAACATTGGCAGCTACTGTCCGTCAGCACAGACTCTTTCTCCATTCAGTTTTACAGTAATAAGTTAATTGTAGCCTAAAATCTATTAGTTGAGAAGGAGGTAGGAGATAATGACTGTCAGGCAGTAGGATCCAGTGCCTGCTGGCTCAACACCACTCCAATCATTTCACCTAAGAAAGAAGAGTAAATGGGTGAGGTTATCCCAAAGTTAAGGAGCCACAGCTTCACACACAGCAACAGATGCTGTAATACGTTTTTCTAAAGGTGCTCAGTTCACTGGGAAGAGGAAAGTTACAGAAGCAGCCAGTAGTATCTACAACAAGAGTCTGTCACTGACCTACTTCAAGATCTCTAAGAATGAATTTCCCTTCTGTGGTCTGAATGGGAGATATTTGAGCCAACAGTTGCTAAGTGATGACAAATCACAAGTTGATTGCTAAGCGGCAAGTGAAGTGCCTCCACTATACATAATTTAATTCATTGTCTCCATTATTTAATCCACAATTGTTTTATTACTAAATTAAGGATTTAAAATCAGGACAGAGGCTTCTGGAATTCTGTGACTTCAGCTTCTAGGACAGAACAAATCATTACCACCTCAGAAATGCCATGAAATTAGAGTAAGAGCAGATTATTAGCTTTCATTTAGCCTAGCAAACCTCCATTTTTAGGCAAAATATAAGGGATTTTAAGTTGGAATTAATGATAAGCAATAGGTCTTGAAATATAAATATATATATAGTGATAACCTATTTGAAGAATTTCCCTTCCTAAAACAAAATTGTAAATATTGCCTTTTTACTACTTAGCAGGTTTGCAATATATGCACTATAAAAATCACTCGCAGCAGAGATTCCTCATTCTGGGTATTTCTGTCAAAGTATCCTCCTTTTACCTGGAATCTTGTCCTTTCTGCAGCATAGACTTGGTAGTGAAGCATGGCTTGTAAGACTTTTTTGTGACCATCTGGTACCAAGCAGACAGCCCCTAGGATCTCCAGCACAGCAATCTTGGTCTTAATGTTCTCAGTCCGTAAGCTCTGGGATATGATGTTGATACTTTCTGGATGGGCCAGGACATGAGCCCGTCCTTGGGAGTTGTTCATCAGTGCCTTGATACACCCTATAACGGATGTGTGGATGCGGCTCTCTGAGGTCTCGTAGTCCATGCTCTTCAGGAAGTTCAACAAACAGCTCAGGCCATCCAGCTCAATAAACCTGGTCACAAACCTGAAAAGAGGAAAATCAAAAAAAACAGGTAGGAAAAACAAGGAAAGCAGACCAAAGGCAATTTATTCAAAAGATATCATATTATTCAACCCTAGATCTTTAAAAGCTGGCTAGTTTTTAGCCTAAATTCACAGAACAATTCCCAGGTTTTTAAGAAAAACAAAGCAAACAAACAAAGAGGGAAAACATTCCAGCTAATAAATAGTGTGTTACATAGTTTCAGGGTAATTATACGCTATCACCTTACATTTCTGCTTGGTCTCTGTGTTCTTTGTTGCAGTTACAACCAAACACTGCTGTGGCTCACCTCAACAGCTGCTGCATTTTCAAAACTGAAGGGATTCTTTTGAATTGTTCCATCTTACATATGTGCTAATACACCCAACACACAGACTTTTCACCACACTTTCAGTAATGAGTTCAGATTATCTTGGAAATGATTTTTAGGCTTAGCTCTAACTTTCAGCCTATACTGCTTGTAGGTTCCACCTCCAGGATTTGGGCACACTGACAGAGGCAAACGCATTCCCACTCTATCTGTCAGCCATACCGCCTTCACACTCCAACCCCATGACTTATGTATAGGAACATGTTATATTTAAAAGGGGCGTGTTCTTCTGTAAACGGTAAAGCTCCTCTGCTTTCATTGAAAACCAGGATTAAAAAAGCCAGACCATGCAAACAGCCCTCTAGACAAATCAGCAGAAAAGGATGGATTAGGCAAGTCAGTTAAAACCAATCATTCTAGCAATGTTTCATCTGAAGTTCCCAGGATTAAAAATGGGGATTCAAAACATGAAAAGGGCTGCAAATAATTTCTCTAGATCGCATTGTTTACTTCCTGCCTCCTCTAACATGTTGCTCAAGTAGGTACTTTTTTTTGGAATGTCTGAATGGAAAACCATGTGCATCACACTTGAATTTTCGGCCAATTAAAAATGTACACTAGCAATGATTTGTCCATGGCCACACTTCGAACAGCATAACATAATATAGAAATTCAAGCAATTGAAAAGGTTGCTAACAATTGCCACCTGTGCAACAAATTAAAAATACCAATATTCTGTGTCATTGTGCTTTTACCCAGCCCCTCTTCTTCCCTAATGTTACATTTTTCTTTGTCTGTCCACGAGATGCTGTTACTTATAACCAGTAATAATGGAAGCACCATACTGAAAGACCAAATTTCACTGGTCTCTGTTCATGTCCCTGTACCAGCAAGACAAACTCAAGCCACATTTAATTTTTTTCTGGATAATGTGGATTTGACATATGTATGGTCTTTTGGTGGTTAGACTCCACACTACACAGGAATTTTCAGAGTCTACCTGAAAGTTCCACTCACTATGCTGATAGATTTGCCAAATTTCAGCTTATGTGGGCCAGCAATTTGACCAAAAATATGAAAGAGCATGGTGTGTTCAACAAAGTTTTGGTCTGAGGTTTGGGTTTTGTTCAAAATTGAATTTCAAAGTGACTGTCGCAGTAAGGGCACACTAAAAATGAAAACATGGGTTTATCTGAACCCTGCTAAGAATCTTGCAATCTGCCAAGTTTCACACACGTCTGATTGCACATTCTTTGGATGCATCATTTTGTCTACCCTAAAAAATCATAGGAGTAAAAGCCCCTCTTTCTCCAGGTCCAAGAGCAGCATTGACATTGTGCACCAGGAATTTGGTAAGTCACCCTAAGCAGTTTGTTATTCAAACTGATTACAGAAAGATTCAGACTCAGTTAAGTTTCTGCAATGCATTTAGCTGCTACCTTGACAAAGAAGGCTTAAACAAGTGCATTCATAGCTAAAAGAGTTGCTGCAAAGGATTTATTTGGAAACAAAATAAGCACAAGCTCAGTGTGTTACTAAACAATGATGCCAATGAATTCTGGTCAGTTCCCTGGGCCTAAAGAGTGGAGTTGCTGTTGTCTTCACTATGGACAGGGTACTTTAAATTTTCCTTCTCCTCCTTACCTTCAAAGTTCCATTCTATACTTTACCTATTCCCTCTATCTTTTGGGGGTTGAGGGAAAGAGACATTTTATTTTCCCTTTCTTTGAACTTCCAGAGCTGAGGGAAGACTTAAAATGAATATGTTTCTGAAGTTATAGAGCAATAATGATGGAAATATCCTAAGAAGCAGCAGAGCAAAGGGTCCCCTAAATTCACTTTTGGATAGAACACACAATCTTATGACAAGACAAACAGGGCACTACAACCTTCATGTATTTTAGCCTGCTCTGATGACCATGTGGAAAAAAATGGTAAATGCACAAAAGTCACATTGTCCCAATTAAGTACAAACTCTCACTAAATTCACTGGCAGAGCAATTTTTCTAGGACTGTTAGGATGAGGTCATTCCAAAAAGGGGGCATGCGCTGGAAAGTGGTGTGTGTCACAAAACTTGATTAATGACATAATTTAAAACAATGTTGGGACTTTCCTGTACTATTCCTAGCCCAGAGAGCAAACAGTGAGCTGTGTTACTCAATACCAAGCAAAGCCAAGTACCTTTCTATTTCAGCTGCAATCAGAAGCAGGAATCAAATTATGATTTTCATCTTCCTTTTTCTAAACACTTAGTTCCTTACTCTCTGGGAAAGCCAGAAACCATGCTGAGGGAGGTAAAGAAAAGGCAAAAGCAGTTTCTGGCCCAACAGATACTCTCAGTATGAGGATTTGCTTGGTGTGGGGAGGTGTGTGAGTAAATGTCTGTAGGGGCACGAAAAAGAAGCAGGAGTTTAGCTGACAGCCCGAGAGCCACAATCCTCACACTGTTTCGTGTTTGTGCATCTGTCTGCCTCTAAGCAGATGTCTGCGTGTGTATGTGCAAAAGCAAAGTCAACTTACACAAGAACCTTCTCGCACACAGCCTACAACACGTGTAACTAACTCCCGTCCTACATAGCCTCTATGCCGCAAAGTAAGGTCTTGTTCTAGACTGGGAGGTGTAAAGTTAAACATATTTGCCAATGCATTCTGGCTAACACATTCAAACACTCAAACGTAAATAAAGCAGAGTGTGTTTTAATAGGTGCTAAACAAGCAAATTAAAGCCTAACCTCACCTCAGACTCTCACTTAACCAGTTTAGCACACTTTAAAAGGCAGGGCACCTCTTTGCCTTTCAAGTTTTAGAGAGTGCTGATCAGAATGAGCTAGCTAGCTCTAATAATAAACCTTTCATCCAAATACAGATGTGGTGGCCTGAGAAGCACTGACCCACTGATGGATTCCAAGTGTTGGTTGTACAGCCTCCCTTGTAAGACTTGATCCAACTCAGGAAAGACAGAAAGGTCATATGCTGTGGGTTTGCAGAGAGCAGGATGTTCCCACCCTGTTAACAGGCAAGGCTACACTTCCCTGCAGCATTAGTTTTTGAACCAGGGGGCACACATAATCCCGATAACTACTGAACTGCTGAAAAATTCAGCATAATGGATTTTGCTTGCTGGTTGCATAAATGATCCTCTTCAGCATGCACCTGGATGCAACATTGTTAAATCAAACAAAAATCAGCCAGAGGTAAATCTGAATTAAAAAAAAACCACACAGTAAAGGGAGTTAGTGATGGTTCAGACTAAAGGAGGTATTTTTCAAGGGCTCCAAAAAGCAATTTTTTTCCCAGTTCCTTTTAAGTTTTTGTTTTTGCTGCACTCCTGATCCTCCATTTTGGGGCACTAAAATACCAAATGAAAAGCTCTTCTCTCGCTGCTTCTGTCCAACAGTTTGTCATCTCACTTGTTTACAGTTCTAAGTTTTTACAAACCTGAGAGAAAATGTGTTTCTTTACAAGATGCAGATGTGGCATTTTTGTTCTCTGTGGCTGGGATTGTTCCTCTGTGCTAGGACATAACCTGGCTTTATTATTTCAGGGCAGCTCCTAAATACCAAACAAAGTGCACTTGCTCAAAAGGGACCATGCTCTTCCCCAGGGATGCTCCTATCCCATTTTCTACAAAGAGAAGATGAACTTGAGTTTGGATAGGTCTGCTTTACGTTTTATTGTTAGAACTGGTGGGTTGGAATGGAGACAGACATTAGCAATTACTCTGCATTATCTACTAGAAGAGAGATAGTTTACAGTAAAATAAAACAGAGAGCCAAATGCATGTGTTTTTCTTCTTTTGATTCCTCTGGAGCAGAGAATTCAAAGCAGAGGAGATTACTGGTAAACTGTCAGAGCCCCCATGTACCCTACTATCACAAAGGGATTCCAGACAGTTCATCCTCTGTGAATTTAGGTCTCTATTTTCTTCAGAGGCCTGATGAACAGAAGTGGCAAAGAAAATAGGATTTGATACCCAAATTAAACTAGAAAGACTAGTATTTTGAAGGCTTAGGTATCATACTGCTTATGAGAGGGATTTGATGGAGCTGAGGGCCTCTCTACTGCAACCTTTCCATCAAGAAGAAATTGGCTTGTTGATCAGGCACTGGCATGCAGCCCATTTGGCAGCTAACGAATTGAGTCGCTGGAAATTAGTTGAGACACAGGACTTAACTCAAAATTTGGCTTGGCTTAACTGTTTTTTTTAAAAAGCCCCACAACCATCGCCAGCGATTTAGAAGAGAAGATTTTATAGGGCAGCCCATAGATGCTTGTGCTTGTCAGGGTTATTACAAACAGATGAAGCAACAGGCTGTTGTCAAGGGGATCCAGCAGACGCAACACAGGTTGGAGAAGAAAAATCTTGCAAGGCTTTGAACAAAAGAATTTGTTCCAATGCTCACTGCTCTTTCCTCTTCTCTATTGCCTTGTCCTCAACAAAGAGTTTGGGCTGTCTATTCAAAAGGACAGAGCAGAACAACCAATAGTGGCCACCAAAGTGTTTCAGCTGGACAAAGCAAAGAGGCCTTGCTGCTGTGGCTACACTCAATGAAAGCTGTCACCTGCACAGAGTAAGCATCAAACCAGCTCCACATTTATGTAGTAGTTTTGCTGTATCAAGTCTCAACAGCACAGGACTTTGGTTTAAAAGCCTGATGAGAGTTGGGAGCTTGACAGTCGCCTTAGCTTCCATTTTAACATAGAGTCCAGCTGCACTTTACTGTGTTCTCTGCTTTAGCACAATGATAGACAGGATCAGTCACTTGCCTCTTGAGTTACGTCTCAGTATAGGCTACAACTTCTCTGTTTCCACGTTAAAAGCACTCACTCTACCCACATGTACAATTATCAAAGCCTGATAAATCTTTATGCCTGAAGAGCATCAGAATATGATTTTGTGCTCTCTTAAAGCCCATCACAACAGGAAATAAACAGGAGGTAAAAAACAGAGAAGCTGCATGCAGTCAATTTTTTGAAGATTATGGAAGGGAAAAGCACAATCAGCACTTAGCTCTGCAAGAAGTCCCAGAAATATCCTCACTTCAAGTCAAAGTAAATGCAATGCAAATTCTTTAAGGGGATTTTCTGGATTTTTAAAATTTATTTATTTTATTTGTTTGGTTAGGATCCGCCCCCCCCAAACCCAAAAAAACCCAAACTGTATTTGGTTAGGCATTACTGAAGGTCTCTGAAACTATGACTTCAGCATAGTGTGGGTGCAAAAGTATTTGGCCAATATAAAAGACATTCAGAATTTTTTTGATTGAGTGTTTCCTGAAATCATATCAACTAAAGTTATTGCTTCTCTGCACTGCTCTTTTAAGTGTTACATTGAAAAGGTTTCTATGCTAGTTAGTTAGCTATTGTTCAGAGCTTTGTTCCCAGAAAAAGAAAGATGACCTTACCTTCAAAGACAGTACACAATAAAGTCTCTTTACATTTTTCTACGCCACAGTTACAACATAGAACGGGAAGAATGCCAAACCAGGTGATGTCAGATGGATTAGCTGCTTTGTACTAAACAGTTCACATTACTAAAGATAAGGGGAAGCTTAAATTCAAAGTTCAGAGTAGACACTGAGACTTTGCCCAAAGTGAATCAAATTACATGGGATGTTCAGGGGGCTGTGAAGAATAAAATCTGATCTTCATAGTCATTACCTGTGTTTGCAAACACCTGCCACAGATTTTTCACAGTGGACTTTGTCTTTTATTTTCCTGAAACTACATGTTTTAGCATTAGTGTGCCCTCTCAACTAGGCAGGCTCAGACCAGGGACTGTAGGGCTCTCTGAGGATTGTCTGAAATATCAGAGAGACTTGTGTGAGGTGAGACAATGAGGTTTCTGTCCTTGCCACTGTTAGCAGTGTCACATCTGACCAAAGGGAGGCAGTGAATTGTGATGAAAGGCAAACAACATTACCTCATGGGCTGAGTTCGCAGAGCTGTCTTCAAGTCTTCAACTATTTTATTTTTCATTTCTGTTTCTTCTTCATCGAAAGCATACAGAGTCTGCATCTGGTCAGAAAAGAAGGTGGCAATTAGGAAAGCCTGAGCTGCGTGGAAGGTAAAAGACAGCCCAGGAATTATGAAAAACAACTATCCCATCAACACATGCAGGGGTGCCTGCTGACCTCTCACTAGGAAAGCAGTGCCTCAGCTACAAAACTGAATCCAGATGAGGCTGCTCATGTGGACTGGCAGCAGCATATCACTTTGCCACACTGGCTAAACTTGGATTCTCAGATTACCCCCCAAAAATCACAGTTGCCAGTATGCCCGCAGAAAACTGTACCTAATTTGGAACAGTGATCGGCTGTGGTGATCTATGGATGTGTGAGGCAAAGTTTGTAGGGAGAGGCAATATCTTTTATTAGAGTGACATGACTGGAGGGATTTGGGGTGGAGGGGAAAAGAAAACCAAACCAGACTTATGTGTCAGGTTTCAAAGCATAAAATCTTCTTCAAGTGACTAGAAAGCCTGCAAGCACCCTGAATTACATATTCTGTACATACAAGTTTGACTTTTCTTCCCCATGCAAAGTATATCACCTGTTCTAAGATACTGGTGTTCCCTACACACTTTGCCCTTGCTAATTAGGAACATTAACTGCAAAAAGCTGGGGCACCATAAAATCCCTGTCCCTTTTTTTTTAAAGTAAACTGAAGAACACGAAGCCTTGATTTCACACNTAGCTGAAGTTTTTCTCATTCTCCCCCCCCCCCCCCCCCCCCCCCCCATATGCAGCTGGCAATTACTAGAGCTTTCAGTCAACTGGAACTAAAGTTGCTGTGGGTTACTGTAAATTAAGGTGAGAGACAATGAGTGGAACACACACAAAAAAATTATGGTTCTCAAAGTCAGATAAAGCCATTAAAAAAGTGGTATATCAGAAAATTAGGGTTCCAGATCTATACTCAGCACCACTGCAACCTTGTCATGTGAAGCAAGACTCTTCAGTGCCCTTTGCATATATCATTCAGGCTCACAACTCCCATGTGTGTCTTTTGAAAAAGTCAAGACTTAATGCTGGAAATTCTTAACCTATAGCTATGTCTTCTTAGTCGCTTAAACTGTAAAATGAGAGGATAAATGACTCTCTTTTTGGCAGGACTTCTTGTGGATATCACTCAGTGGTATCTGGAAAGCAGCTCTGAACCCCTTCTCAAATGAATAACCCAATTAAACTAGTATCATCTATCAGGGATCTGATATTGTACCTCTCTGTGGTGGAATCTGAGTAGCTACAATTATGGCTCATTACAGCAAAATATTTCAGTCTCTATTTTACTGTTTAGCAAGCACCAAAGAAAACCCTTCTCTCACTGGAACCTCCTTTAACCTTCTCCATCCTCGCCACCAGCCCAACACCTCACTTCCCTTGGAAGGGCTCCCACTGCTTGCTTTTGCAAGTCATGTGATGCCAACACATGTCAGATCCTGAGGGTGGTCATTTGGCTGCATGCCGTTGCTGTCTTATGCTGAACAGCTGGCATAGGGAGATGTGTTTAACTCTAGGGGTCCTCCCTCTGATCCACGCTAAAGTCAAATTCACTCAGTAACAGAGCAAGCTATTTCCTGCCCTAATGGAATGACAGAGCGCTACTGATGGAAAATGAGCTGATGATGTTTTATCTTCTGCCAGCATCCCCCGACAGCCAGAAACATAAATTGAAATGCTTAAGCCAAGCCATATATGATCCCCCTCTTCGAAAAATAAACAGAAATCCTGAACAGGCATTATGGATGGCAAAGTCCTCGGGTGTGATTTGGGCCTTGATTTGTATTTTCTTGGGTGACAGCCCATCTGGTCATCTTTCCTTTGGCCCGTAAATGCTCCTTTGAAAAGCTCCCCTTCCTCCAATGCCTTAATTTCTCCTCTGAGCCATTGTGGGGGGAAAGCAAATGGATGGTACGAAGGTGCTCAACAGTATTTTGTTCAGAGTGAAAAAGGCTCATTTCCAAATGAAACAAATACAAATAATCGTGCCTTTACAACACAGGGTGATTATAGAAAACCCCTTTTCTAAAGCTGCAGGCAGCCAAGAGCCTCTCACTTCTCACTCCTGTGTATGGCCAGGAATTCAAATCCTCATGCCCTTGCTAAAGACAGACTGGGTTTGCATTGTGAAATGGCTTTCTCGGCAAGAGTTATAAAAAACATAACTGTCCCTGGGAGACAGAGGGGAGGGAACTGTCATTATTTGAGGTTGGATTTCATTCATGTGGCTGACTGATGAATTGCTTTCCTGAAGTACAAACCGCACTCGAGGACTAATGTCTGCTGGGCTCAGGAGACAGATAGTTACCATCAGTTAACCAAAATACTAGGAAGGGGAAGCAAAATAGTGCCAGGTCCTTTTCTGGTCCCTAAAAAGTGGTGTATATATAGGGCTCTTTTTATAAGTACATTTTGTATATTTGAAGTTTTCCAGATCAAGAGTATCACCTGGGAAAGTATAGCATCCAGTTACTTGGTTTGCCAGTTAAAAAAATTCAAGAATTTGTGAAAGCAATCATTCATGTAGAATTTTATATGTAAAACTTCAGGTAGTGTAAGAAATGATTTCGAAATTTTGGCTCCACTTAAAATGAAATATTTTAGTTTTTTAAAAGCACAGATTTATTCCCACACCTTATCATAATGGTTAATCATTCCCCAAAACTGCTGAGAAGGAAAATACAAGGACCATGAAGACAGCATGTAGGGAAAAGAAAGAGAGAAAAAAAGCGCATAAACCAGCATCAACAATACACTGTATGACAGACCTAATTTTACTTAATAGCCTCACACATGTGAAATGAAAAAGGTAAGAAACAAAAAGAATAAATAGTGAAAAAGCAACTTGGATGTTCACACTTCTCATCATAGTCAGTTGAAATTCAAGGTGTACCACATCCCTACCTACATTAAGGCTGAACTAATAGAATAAATTACTATTAGAATAAATTATAAATCATAAACTATGAATAGATGTAATTAAAAAAAACCCTGAAACTTTTATGCAAGTAAGTTTAAAGTAACCTAGATGTCATCTAACTTGGAGGAGAAAGTTATTATCCACCTGCTGAATTCTGCTGAAAGATACATATATTTTTAACCTCTTATGAAGCTGCTCTGCCTTGAACAAATGCTTTCTGAGTCAAGGAAAAGGGCCTGGTTACAGTTGTAATTATTAATCTTGACCCATGTCACACTCTTGACCAAGCCACCTCTCCAGAAAAGCTGGATCTTCAACTATTGCTCACCTGAAAGCCTCTCTGTGAAAAAGCATACGCAGTCAAGATCATAAGAGCAACACAATGCTGTCAGAACTTTTCCTCCCCATGAAAGTGCGAGCTGTGTTTATTTGCACTGCCAAGCAGTGTCATGGGACAAGGAGGGCAGGGGGAGCACAACAATATTTTTTTACATGTGATATTAACAGGGCAGCTGCTCTATTTTTAATAAAAAACCATCTGTGTTTTGATGAATCAGCAGATGACAATGACATTGATAATGGAAAGAGTCTTCTATTGTGGGCGTGCACCCTGTCTGCATCCCCAGTACCATTTATAGCACATCGACATCAGAGGATTGGACAAATTTGGAGGTTTTGCTTTCTAAATTAAACATGATTAGCAGCTGTCCCTTTGTCTTAAGGACTGGTCCAGAAGACAGTGTACCAATGTTCTACTCAGCACCTTCCTTCTAGTCAGGTTACCTGGAGTCTGGGACAGTGCCTCCATGTGCTGTGAATTGCACACTAGTATAGAGATACAGTTTTAGACATTCACTCTTGTGAGAATTTGGTTTAAAATCTATAAAAATCTGAGAAGTCACAGCAACAGAAACAATTGTGGGAAGAGAAATGTGCATAAAATGCATGGATTTTTGAACTGGATCAGGAATCTGTGACCTAAAGTGCTTCCTAACATAGTGGTTTAAGGTTACAAGTAGAGAACATCAAACATGTCAGGAATCACCACATTGCTCTCAAACATAATCTGTAAAGGGCAGATACAGTGGGTAACACTGCAGCGGGGTTTCTGAGAAAGTGATCCTTGAGCACAGGAGCCTTGGCCTGCTGAAATCCACAGAAAGATATCTAATAATATCAGCATGAAAAAGGTGCCATTTCCACTCAATCAGCAAGTAGGAGAAACATATCTGCCAAGCTAATATATATAAAAAAAGAACTTCATCATTAAACAACAGGACATAAAAAAGGATGTGAAAGACAAATATGAAAAAATTCGTAAGCGATGAATTCACAGGAGACGCAAAGACTAAATTTTATTAAAAGCAGGATTTAAGGTATTTTAAACTAACACTTCTGTGATTATTACTACTATTTCAACTCCATACTTCTTGCAATATGTCTAATTAAATATTGCAATACCTGATAGTGCCCAAGAGACACAAACTGGAATAGACTAGACAGTGTCAGGAAGAAACATGAAGCATGTTTTTCTTTCATGATTTCAAAGTCAACTCCACTTGGATGCAGTCTAAAAAAAAAACCAAATTCAAAAACCCCACCACTACATTTAGAACTGAAATTATATGGGACCCAAAAATAACTGTTTGAAAGTTAGAAATCTCAGAGGTCTAAATAATAATGAAAAGAACATGTCTTTCAAAGTTCTGGTTCTTAGCTGGATTACTCCAGTTTTCTGCTGATACAATTTCTGCAAAATCGAGTCAACTCAGTTTCACCTGCTGAAAAGTGAAGCAACCAAATGGTAAATCAGAAGCAGGTTCTTAACCCCAGTGAGTCTTCTCAACTAAGTCTTGAAGCCAAATAAAAGGTTATCAATCATTCAGGCATTGGCACTCAGGCATGCAAACAACATTACCAGGGCTGGTGTTTATTGGTGCTCTTAAAACATGTTTAAAATTAGAAACATAGGCCAAAATATAGTCTCATTCCATGGAGCTGTTCCAGATTTACAACAGTGGTGTATACATATTCACTCCAAGTTTACATCAAGATCATTTAAAGACTAACCCAAAAGTCACTGAAATCAATGGAAAAACTTCAGTAGATTCAAGAGGCCTTGAATCAAATCCTACCAGAAGTATTTGGCTCAGTAACACTGCAAGGTTTCATACTAATCTTTTTTTTCCTTAATGGCCCTTGTAGAGTAAATTTGTTCAGTCAGGAAATCAAAGCACAGTGTCATGCCAGTCACTAAAGCTCAATGTCTTTTCTAAAAATAAGTCCATATCCTTTCTATTCCCTTACTCTGCCCCATGAAAATATGGCATGAAGGAAGGTGGTAGTTTTGTTTATTCATGGCTCTCAGTAGAAAGCAGCTTTTCTTTTATCCTCTTAAGTGAGTTATTATAGCTTGTAAATCTTAGGTTGTTTTACTCGGCAAGACATATTCACCATGAGAAATGCATCATTACTGCCACATTTAGCATCCATTAAGACATTATTTTTATGAAATTCTTTTATAACTCATAACCACAATACAAAAGGTGCAGAGAAGCCTTTAGAAAACTAAAATAAAAGCATAAGTAAATAAGCAAGGTGTGCTACATAAGATGCTAGGGACAGAATTCTAACATCATTTTTGCACAGCCATCAACTAAAGCTGAGTAGCAACTAAAGCACATGAGTAACTGGAGGAAAATTTTGACTACAAATTCAGTAAAAGAATCCAATTTCAAAATGTAAAATCTAACATATCAGTGAACACTATATGCAGATGTTCTGATTCTGCTGGTGACCAACTCTACTGGATGTTTCAGAGGAAGAGACACATTATGCAGCTATTGAACAAGGACAATTAAAAAAAGTTTTCCTCAACTTCTTGGCTTGTATCTTATGACTAAGGTGTTACAGCCTTATGCTCTTTTATTTATATGCTCTTATATAAGCGGATATTAACTTACACAAACAACTACCTTTTCTTTAATTCTTCTGCTTAAACTAAGAACCCAAGTGCTATTTTGTAGATTGGTTACAAATCAATTTGAAACCATACAACAAAATAAAACTTTACCTAGTTTTTAAATAGTTGCTTTTCTGAGTCAACAAATGTTCTCTTGAATTTTCATTCCAGACTCTAATTTGATTGCCTTCAGTGCTCAGTATTGTAGAGATAAAAACTGGAAATGCTTATAGTGCTTTCTAAGCTACTGTCCTGCTAGAGCAGGGCTCTTTCTTAATCCCCATACTCTTCTTTTGTAAGTCCTTTTTAAAATCAGTTATGCCTTTGGGCTAACATTCTTCTCCTTTGAGGACTTCTTCCTAAAGAAACACATCCCTATGGTAGGAAATCTTCCCTGTGTAGCAGGAGAGGTAACTTACTGCTGCCATGGAATTGATGCGGTCAATGTAGTAGTCTGGCCAGCTGGTAGCAAGCTTATTAGGATCTTCTTGTTCCTGAAACAGAAATTTCGGCAAGGTTACACAAGACGACTTTACAGGATGAAAGCCACTCAAGAACCACCTGGGATTCTTCACTGCTCTGCTCTTTATCATGTTATCTCCCCCATATTCTTGTACAATGCACATAGACATGTGGCATTTATTACAAACATTTCTGAAAGTGTAAAGTTAGCACTGTCACTATGGTGTGTCAGATAAAAAGAATCCCCTTCAGTTCAGATTATTAAACACAGAATAATAAAGTTTGATGGAGATCCAGTTATCTTTGGCATCTAAGCAGCAAAACTCAATCCCTCAAACATATTATGTTTCCAAGTAGAAGGATAGCCCATTTACAGATGGCAGGTTTACATTTTGTATCTTTATACTGACAGATCTTATAAATTGATTGGTCTCTCTATTGTTAGGGTGATGATGGAATTCACCAACAAAGGGGTGTAATGCCTGCTATCGAGAAAAAAAACCCAGGAACCTGAAAAGAAGCTGAAGACTGCATTATTTTGATGTGATAAACCAAAACAGGTTCAGACTGGACATTAGGAAGCATTTCTTTACCAAGAGGTTGTTCTGACACTGGGAAAGGCACCCTAGAGAGGTGGCTGATGCCTCAAGACTGTTGATTATTTAAGAGGCATTTGGACAATGCCCTTAACAACTTGCTTTAATTTGATCAGTCCTGAATTGGTCAGGCAGCTGTACTAGGTGAATGTTGTAGGTCCCTCCAACTGAAATATTCTATTCTATCCTGTCCTAATCCTATCATATCCTGTAAGATCAAGTAAAATCTCAGAACATCCAAAGGAGCACAACAGCATCCCCTCAATCATGGTAGGAGCAGTAGTAATCCTTATCTCCTTACCTCCCATGTAATCCACCTGAAATCATCTTCAGTAGGCTACTCAATCAACATTCTAAAAGAAGACCTACACTGGCTGAGGAACCAATTCTTTTTTGTTCCTTGACTGCTCAAAGGAAATTAGATTTCCTTCTAATGAATCTATGTATTTCTAGATAGGTGTCAGAGTCCCTGGTAACATGAGGATTGCTTTCCAGGATCCTCATCTCCCATTATAAACTACAAATAACTAACATTAACACTCCTAGCATATGATAAGAGATTGAACCACTTGACTCATCCTAACAATGACCAAAGGTGTATGAAGACTGTATGGATCTTGCCAATGCTGTCTGTACACAGAAGCTCACTCACACTAGAAAAGCTACCCTGGAAGATATACATAACAAAGTTAAAAGTGCAGGTCTACCAGAGTACCTCAGCTATTCTACCACCATTTGGCTTAGAAATGAGAAATAGCTCTACGTGCTTCCTGTTGAGCCACATTCAGAAAACACCTTGCTATCTGAAAATTTCCTGCCAGAGTACATACCAACACATGACAACAATTCTGCCCAACTCAAGATCTTCATATTTTGAATTAAAAACAGAGTCATAGAGAGAGAGACTTAGATCTTTCCCTCTCTTTCTTCCACTGGATTTTCAACATGTAAACTAAAGAAGCATCTCCATTCATGATACTGACAAAACAGCTTTGTCCTCATCTAGAGAAGGACTGCAGTACAGACACGTGTCAGGTCAGGTCACACAGTACAGGTTGTAAGTCTTCATTAACCCCTTGCACCCAACTGAACAACTAAGAAGAGCAGAAGAATTAAACAAAGCATCATACAGAAGAAGATCACTGAATAAAAAGTGTGAAAGGCTGGCAAAGTGGTAAGAGATACCAACTACATCCACAAGTGCTATGCACACACCATGTACCACCACCTCATGATACCAGATGGTGCAATTAAGAACAAGGTGATATTTCTCAAATTAATTGAGAAGTTCTGCTGATTTTTCCTACTTCCCTTTCCTGGCCACAAAAAGCAGGGATCTGACAGACCCATATCTCTGTCAAATAGAACATTACAGAAGTATGCAACTCCCTACCAACAGCCAGTTAGAATGGCCACACCACATGTTTTTGGTAGACTGCCTTTTGCTGCCCTTTTCTGTGCAGAATAATACCTAGTGGCAACCACAACCCTGACAACAGTTTCACACCTGGCAGATCTTAGCCTCCCATGCAAAAATCAATATATGACCTTGATAATCAAAAAAAATTTAAAACATACAATAGATAAATACAGCATTATTTTTATATGATAATCTTATCATCCTCAAAGAGAACAACAGAAACAGGGAGCTAATCTAGAAGCATGAAGTAAGGTCATTCTGCAGGGAACCAGGCTGAGCCACCCATCTGAAGCACGAGAAGTGCTCATGTGCCCTTTTGAAATTTTTTTCTGCAGAGAATTATAAAAGTCCTAGTGACAATTATAATGGTTTGCAGAGTACAGCTGACAAGAACTCTGTCAGAACAGGCAACACATGTATTATCTACATTTCTCCTGCCTCCATTCTGAATTCCAAGTAAAGAAACAAACACAAATAAATTAAGGAATGCCTGAACTCATCCCTTATATTCCAAAATAAGTTACAATACTTTTTGTCCTTAAGATTCTTTAGGGTGAAAAGTAAGTATAAATGCTTGAATGCTACAACTAACATTTCTAGATGTCTTTGTTAAACTTACAGGCCAAAAACCATCAGGATAAATACACTAGAAAAAAATCAGAATTCTGAACAATTTCCTACCTGAACCCAAACCACTAGAAATCTCACAATCAGAATCAATGACAAGAAGACTCTGATATCTTAAAGTATATCCGTATATATAATTAGCTTGACAATGAGGCAAGGTCCCTGGTATATCCTGCTTTTGACTATTCTCCATCCATTACAAATTAGCCTGAACTCTCAATTTGTATGTCTTATTGTTTAAATTAAAACTGGGAAAAAATTTGTTTCAGTGGAACAAAAAGTGTAAGATTTTTTCCTGAGTTAAAGCTCAGACAGAAGATGTACACTGCTGAGGTTAAAAAAGTTCTAGCAGATACCTCAATAAGCAATCCTCGCTTTCTGAAATTGTTTTGGTCTAGTAGCATATTAAGCAAAAAGTCCATTCAGTCTCAGTGGTCTTCCACACTCCCTGCTCACGCCAGAATTTTATGGCTGTCAATGTGTGTTTGACTTCACTAGAACAAATAGTAATGTAGTTAAAACTTGGCACTCTATTTCAATATGAAGTCTCAGAAAGCTATTTATACTCGGGATGAGCATGTGGATTTTTATCCAGCCCCATGAAACCATTAGGTGACACAGACTTAGTTACAGCAATCACCTGAGTGACACTTTTTTAAAAGAGTCACGTTCACACCTGCAGCATCAGAGCAATTAGGAAAAATCCCCCAAACATTTAACTGCATAAATTACGTAGAGTTCTGCCCATGCTAAGAGATTGCTGTATCAGGCTTTCTCTCAAAAAGGGGAAGATGAGTTGAAAATTAAAAGCAATTAAGTCTGTGGAGTGGGCTGCAACAACAGTGTGCTGGGGTGTTTTGTGTTTTGTTTTTAATATATTCAGAGAAAACTGCAAGGCAACTTGATTATAATGGCAAAACTTTTCTCTTGCTCCAGGAGACACAGAGAAGGGAAAAAAATCCAACCAATAGAAAAAAAACCCGAGGCTTTAATATATAAAGCCGCATAGGTATCAAAAGCTGGGAACAATAACCCATCTGTATAAGGAAAAACATTAGCTGAAGGAATCTATTAAAGCAAAGCCTTCTTTTAGCTCCTTGAATAGTGTAAATATTACATTAAAAAACAGGCGTCAGCTTGTGGACTTTATAAGGGGCCATATCATTCTTCACTGAAGTAACAACTATGTAACTGCTGTGAAAACAGGATCTTGATACTATACAAGCCTGCAATATAGCCAAGGTATTATACAGGCTTTGACACTAATTTGGACAGGCTCCATGACTTGGTGGAAAGTGGAACTTATGACTTCATCCCAAATAGGACTTAATGGAGTTCTGCAAATATTTGGACCATCTGAACCAATCAAAATGAAAGAAAATAAAGCAAAGAATTGTGTGCACAGCTCAGCTGATCCCAAAAGCCTTTTTTGCAAATCCTGGGAGACCTGATCCATTGGGCAAGCTGTTCTCTAGAGACCAGAGACTTTTACAGGATGCCATGTCAGTGGGACAAGCATTTGCAATACAAAGACTGCCATACTAGACTTAAGCAAGCATTATAGACCACTGCCTTTGTTGCAAAACTTTCTAAAAAGAAGTACTAAACACTAGTGTTACAAAGATCATGTGGAAATGCCAGATATTCACCGCTGAGCGGATCATGAAAATGAAAGACACTGTTTACACAGTGTTTCTTTCAAGATGATTTCAGTCTTCAAAGAAACAGCACAGGGAAAGCCTGTACATTAACTGCCTGCATTAAAGCTCTTCTGGGGCAAGCACTGGGTTTCAGTTTCCAGTGATGACACATTGCTATTTTACTCTGCACCAAGCCAAATCCAAAATATTGAGCAGTTCTCCAAAGCATGTCCTGAAAACCTGAACATGTCAAAGCATTAAAAAATACATCCAAAAAATTAGCAGCTTTAGAAGGCTTCTTGCCTACACATGGAGACAGAGAGGTATATATTCTGACATGACAATTAAAACTTATTATCAGAGTTAGGAACAGACTGGCACTCTCTGACACTAAATCCAGCACTCCCTTACTTCCACCATCATTTATACCAGGTTGTTTTTATGCAATGTCAACAAATATTAACTCCCTGGGGTCAGGAGGTGCTTGCTGTCCCTGAGGGTCCAACCATTACATGGACTTTGCCACTGCCTGCATACACACACACCCCCCCCCGCAATAAATCGCTGATGACTCATGAAGTCCTTCTAACAGGCAAACTACTAAATAAAGCTTCCTCCTTGAACAGATGCATCAAGAAATTCATCATCTGTTACAGATGCCACAGGACAAGCATGGGTACTCTTGGGATGACATCTATTCATTGATATCACGACTTCCTCCTCAAACCTGTCTCTTCAGTAAGGCAGATAGCTGACCTTACTGTTTTGCACAGTTGAGAACAGGATGGGAACAAGCCACACACCTGATTTAAAATCTTTCTTGGACAGGAAGCCATGATACTGTTCACTGAGCTCGTTTCAATGTGCAAACACAGATGAAGAATATAAAATGAGGCTACTGTAATATAAATTCCTGTCCAAGCTTGTTCACTGCATCATGTCCAGACACTGCACGCCCAAGTTTATACTTGGGTCACAAAGAAGTGCATTTCCTTGCAAAAGCCACATTAAGGTTAGTGTGGTTCCTCCTCTCAACAGCCTTCACACATCATTCGAGTATATCACAGAGCTGAAAGACAGCTTATTTTACCTGGTCTGAAAGGTCAGCATCATCACATATAGAAAATATAAATCATGGAGTTCAAGTCATTACAAGAAATTTATATAATTTAAGAAAAAGTGAAATATGCTATTTATCATAGCCCCTGTAGCTCTTTTTTTCAAATTTCCCATTGAAAAGCAATGGGAATTGGAATCCTGATTACGAATAGCTGGCCATTTTTTTAGGGGCTGTTTGGATTTTTTTTTAATGACAGTTTACCGGAATTTTAACATGATTTACATCAATTAAGATAAAAGCTTTGCTGGATAAAGATTCTCTGTTTCTTGTTGAAGCCCTCCCACATTCTTCACAATAACAGCTTAGCTGGTAAAATGTTCATCTAAGACATGCAGGATTCAGACTTGTGTCCATGTTCTGTTTCAACGTGAAGTGCATGACTCTTGCTCTACACACAAATATTCTGGCCACTAAAAACAAGGTGGGGTTTTTGTTTGCTTGAAGGGTGGAAGATGGTTATTACTGATTCTTCATTTCCCACAAGTGAAACTCTTTTCCTTTCAGAGATGTAAAGACTCATCTCATTGCAACATCTCCTATTATTGCCAAATACAATCCAATCTTGTAACACCTTGCACTGCAAACTGACAAAGGTCCTTCAAGAAATTAACGGATTGGGTTTTTCAGTATCTCTATCAGTGAGATCAGCAGAAACAGGAAAAATGGGATGCAGACAATTACACAGTACCCAGTTACACAGGAAATCTGTAGTTCAGCCAAGAATCAATCCACACAGGTTGTACTGCACTCTCATTCAAATCACCATTTTCCCTTTTTTCATGTCTGACCTACTGACTTTTCTTCACTTTAAGAAGTACAGCTTTCAAAGAAACATTTACTTGTTTATTAGCACACTGTCCATTCTACTGGCTATGTCTCAGTTCAGAGCAGCCAAAGTTTCACAAATAAAAAGTGCTTTCATTAAAAGACACAAAATGTGTTTGATCTGCTGTGGGACAAAATGCTAATTCAGAAGTGAAGTTAAAATACATCTAAGCTTTTCAGACAGTTTATGCCTCCAAAAAGCCAACCATGTCCCAAGAGATGCTAATTTTGAAACAGCACAGACCATAGGACTGAGCCATTCACTAGACAGATGTGGTCACCGCTCCATTTCTCAGACTTCATGACTAGCATTTACACAAATAGTCTCAGAGTTTCGGGAAGGAAGCTATATCCAAGCCTTTTAAGCACAATTTACCCAGATTGAGAAAAACAAACATTACTTCTCTCCCTGGAATTAAGCTATTGATGTGCAGATAATAATCCTTCTGCCACAAAAGCAGTCTACTGTATAACTTATTAAAAGAGAATACTCATTAATCACCAGCTGGAGCATGCAATTGAGAGTTCTAATTGCCTCTCACAAAGGTCAGGTATATCCATACATACTTACAGTTCACTGAATTATGATACAGGGGTATTTTCCTTAACAGATCACAGGGTGGGTTTTTTTTCTTTTTTTCTTTTTTTGCTTCATTTAGCCTGAGCTTTGCCCTGTTACCTGTAACTTGACAAACCTCATTATGGCCTCTGATACTGCTTACTAACCAGTCTTTCAAAGGAAGAATCAAAGGCTTCCGATTATTATTTATATTACAAAATACCTAATACTGTCAAACTGTGGAACACACTGTCAAAAATATAATAAAGTATAAAAGTGAAAAAGGGATACATTTATGAACAATGAGGATTCCTGCTTAGAAAGCATTTCCTAATATTGAAAGAAGCTTCAGTGTTGCTGAAATTCACCAGCCTTTAGAAATTAAAATGGATTATCAGCCATTTTTGAAAGATGGTTGGCTCTACCAGGGCTGAAAACTTTCTAGTCAAGTTAAAGATATGATTTTTTTTTAACCAATTCGCCATCTCTCACTTTTTTTTTTGCTTCCCAAGCACTCAAAGATACAGAATCTCCAGAAGTTGACACATGATGTGTCACTTCCAACCTCCTCTAAAACTCAAAGCCACTTCAAATTAATTATTCCTAATTGATATTGGTCTAAGGGTGATGAAGGCCATGTTTTTATTTCTTGTCCTCCAGAAAACACAGGAGATCCACTGCATATACAGACAGGGAGAGTTGCTCACAGAAAATAGACTAGAATGGCATCACTGGCAGGCAGCAAGGTGGTTGGTGCATTGTTTTGAGCCAAAGATAAGAACTAGTGTTGTCTGAAACCTCAGAAGCCTCAATCACTGATTTTAATGTATAACTGTAGTGTTTAAACCAAGCTTACATTTACAATAAACATATCTAGCATAAGATTTACAATAGATTGCTGATGGTGAGAGTCCCATTTTAAGGAACTTTATATTTTAGTAGGATTGCATAGTATACTTCCATTTTTAAGAACCTGTCTTCTCTTCCCTTTCCACTTCTTTTGGCTTTTTATCATTCTCTTCAATACAGGAAGATGTGAGCTTGTTGCCAGCCCTGACTGCAGCAGCCTCTTCTTATCACTTACAGATCATACAAGCCTGCTTGTCCCTCCTCAAACTTATTCAGCCCTGCTATAGGATAAGAATCCCACCATCACCATGAGTTAATTTAGGGTTACAGTGTGTGAAATGACCAGGAAGATAACTTGCCCCTATATTTACAGAACTACTTAATTGTACAGCTGAGGCCACACTGAATTATCCATCAATTTCTGCCCTCAGGACGAAGCTTTCTTGCCAAATTGAAGCGTAAAAATATTAAACATTGCTCCTCTGTTGAATCTTTAGCCTTTGCCGTGGAAGTTGGTGTCTTGTTGAGTAAATTCTCCTGACTCTGTTGCTGCATAAAGATCCTTCTGTACTATTACTTGAAGTCCATAGTCATGTTTAATACTTTTTATGTGCTCTACTTTCCACAAGTCCCAAATCAACCAACTGATATTTTGCTGTTGATAAGTGAATAATCTAAATAATGAGCTGCCAAATAAGGCGATCCATGAATTCCCTGCACTTTCAATGAACAAGTACTCAGGAGCCTACCTTTCCTCAGCCCATCCACTTCTTTTGGAGGCAAGGGTAAATGTCCACTAGGGAGGATCCTACCAGTGCATCTTCAGAAGAAGACAAAATGTTTCTCATGGACATGGCCTGCTCAGCAGATGTGTGGCTGTGGACTTAGGCTGTACTCCTGAAGCACAGGTCTGTTCCCACAAACCTGCAGCAAGCTTGAGGTCAGGGTCAAGGTTCTGCAGTAATGTGTGTAATCGGTGGCAGGTGAAGCCAGCAATCTGTCACTGTCCCAACAAACCCTAAGCAGCAGTAGCAGGATATATTCCATTGTCTTGTTAACAACCAAACTCTGCATTGTCCCTGCTACTGTTTACTCTGTGTTTACATAGGTGCTGTCTGTACATTTCCATTAACCCCGTTCAGCTTACAGCCAACATTCCGTGGATACAGAAAGGGACTTTTTCCTTACCCAACCAGCTTACCTGGTCTCCTTTCCAACAGCACTGTTTTCGACTGTATTCTACCATACCAGAATGTTGTCACTTGGACTGTCTCCTTCCTCACTTCCTTTCCTTCTCCTCCTGGCATTCTTTAGCCAATGTGGAAAGCCACAGAAGGGCCCAGACTGTGTAACTGAACCTCCAAGTTTATCTTTCTGTCCTACTGTTTATCTCCAACAAGCAATCACTTAAAATCTTTTGTAAATAAAACAAAGTCACCTACTGTTCGCGGCAAACACTCTGCATGTTTCTTGATGATGGAAATGAAATGTCACTTATTGTCCTCAAACACACACAGAACTACCTAGGACACACCTACCTAGAGCCAGCAGAGATATTTAAGACAAGGCCTTCTGGAAGCACACAGATTTTTTTAATACCAAATTCTAAAATGTTTCTCTTCACTGTTCATAACATGCCCACTCTCTGTTTTTCCAGTGACACTAGTGCTTGCCTTAGTTCACTTCTGCTCTGGGCCCTTTACTAAGCATGATGACAGTAAAATGTTTGGAGCAGCCAACGTATTTTCCTTTTCTCCATCATTTAACCCTTCACTATTGAAAAAAAAGTTAGGAGTTGTTGGGCAAGTGAACAAAGGAACAAAGTGAACAAAGTGAAAAAGTGAACAAAGGAAATAAATACAGTTTGAGAGGCTTTTAAGCTGCTAGCCCAGTATCTTGAGGGTATCACTTGGTTGCTTTATCTATCTCTGCCCTTTCCATAAACTCAGGCAAAACTGTTTCTCCCAGCCTTCCTTTCTCCCAGTCAGTACATCTGCAAAGTGTTTGGGATGCCAAGTGCCTTTCAACAGATGACTGAATTATGGAAGACAATGTGATTTTCGCCTCAACTAAGGTGCATAGCTGAAAATGTCACATCTGACTGCAATGAAACTAAACAACTCTCCAGAAAGTAGAAGGAAATTTCTTTCTTCCTCTTCATGGATGTTACTATATCCAGCTCCTTACTGTGCCCATTCTAAACTTCTCATTGAAAAGATAGGAATTCAGCAACTCTTCCTGCTCAGTATTCACTAGCTTTTTTAAGGTTGGTGAACATTCAGTGAAATTCAGAGTAAGCCCTGATCTCTGCCAAATTTGCTTCTCACACACCAGAGAAACATGTTAGTTATTTACATATTCTTTGCTCTTGCTTATCCACCAAAGACTAATCTGAACGGTGAAGACTGCATTGTACAGAGTATATGTTGTTGTTGTTGTTATTATTATTACATGCCATCAGCAGGACTGGCTCATATTCAGATTGCGAAGAACCAGAACTTTTGCAAGAGAACAAGACAAGGACAGAACATAATCCAGTGGCATCAGCATTTACATGTACTTCCCATGCAGCAGAATTGGATTGCTTACCATTATTTTTGTTCTTAAGTATAGCAAATTACACCATGTTAGTAGGATGACAGCTGGACAAATGTTTTCTTTTTTTTCCTTTTTTTTTTTTTTCTTGCTAGGATTAAATCTGCTTCCACTGAGTCCTCCCAAACTCCCACAGAAGGCAAGCCAAATGCAAAACACAGCATTAGGCATGTTGATGACAATTTTCTAACTCAGGACTATTTGGGGCCTGATTTTTGATTAGTGTTGAGTTCTAACTTCAGCTGAAGCACTAGTAGCTCACCTGAAAAACGCAGACCTGCAAAATGGACACACCAATTCTGCATATTCAGAATATCGATAGCAAATGCCATGGCAAGTTTATGGCATTTATGTCTTCAGCAGTCTAAACTATAAGGTAGGGAGACATTTTTTAAGCAACAACTGAACTTTTTTTGTTGGAGAGGGAGAGGAGAGGGTGGAAGAAACTAAAAATATTCCATGCTGTTCTCATGGGGGGTGGGGAAGAAAATACTTTTCAATTATACATAAATAAATATATAATTTCAAGACCCTGACCCAAGGTAACCTCTCACTCTAGGATAAATAAATGAGTCTGCAACTGTTGGCATTGCAACATGGAAAATATAAACCAAATAAAGAGGAAAACTTGGAAATATTCATTATCTCCTCTTATGTCTGCTACAACGTGGTCTTGTAGGTGTCACAATTCCAAGCTGTCATAATGGTGTATCATTTGAATTGTGCATGCATTTTTGCCTTCTTGACACTAAACTTATACTTTAAACTATTACAGGAGTGATTTCAAGAAAAAAAAGTTAAGAGGAGTCTCTAGCGTCATTAAGCCTACTATGTTGTTTCTCCAAGTAATCACTTTGAGGTCTTTGCTATAGAAGCCAAAATAACATGGAAAAAACATGAAGAAACAATTACAAGAGCTCCATGATAAACCATAAAAAAAAAAAAATCTGAAGTATGCTGACCTGTTTAAAAAATAATAGGGCAGCATCAACAAATTTATATTATAATCATGTGAGAAAAAATTTCTAAATTAATTATATAGAACTATAAAAGAATGAGATGGTGTCTTACATGAATCTCAAGTTTTATTTTTCCAGTGAGGACACATTATCTGCATTAAATGATGTAGAAGGAGATGTATATCATTTTAGGCTTTACTTCACATTGTATCAATGGTGCTGCCCAAATTTGGGAGCTACTGCTTCAGCCTATGGCACACATTAACAGGTACCATCCATCAAACAGCTCTTTCACCCTGGAAAGACTCGAGCACACCACTAATCGGGAAATGTGTGTTTGTTGCATTAGTGACATCCATGCAGCATTTTGTTGTTTTCTGTTGCGTCCTGTGATTGTCATAGGCCACAGTTTCTGAATTTGCCTTTCTTAAGCCTACTTGCATTTATAGCAAAGTAATTTTTGAAGTCATGTGCCTGTCTTCCATACCTAGGCTAAAGATACTGAAATGACCCAATGTCAGCATCAAGCTAACAAATCATTCCAAACATCTGAACATGAAGTCATTCTGCTAACAGAAAAAGGAACAGATGCTGGTGGGAAAAAAGGAAGTTAACTCCACAATTGCTGGCATTTTCCAAACAACCAGCTGAAAGAATGCCGTGGTTTGCAAAGGGCAACATCCTCCCACTGTGATTTCCCAGTGTTAGGAGATTTCCAGTGAGCCCTAGGCTAACTACTTTCAGGGAATTAATTTGAGAGATTCCACATTTCAGACTGTTTCACCAGCAGCCTTCTGAGCTAAGGAAGTCATGCAGTCTTCCCAGACAAAAAGCAACCATGGATCCCAGGCATTGGGAGGGAACCAAACAGCATCTGCTATAGCCTATTTCAAGGAGTTGGCCTCACAGCAATAATACAGAACAGTACACAGGAGGTTGCACGAAGCCTTACTGTTGCTCCCTTTCTTTATAGGGCCATACAGCTGCTTTCCTAGTTTGATTTATGAACAGTTTAGAGAATCACAAATCAATTTAGGATGGAAGGGGCCTTGAGAAGAAGGGACCTGCTCAGATGTAATTTCAAAGTTAGATCAGGTTGTTCAGGTCATTGTCAAGGTTTGAATATTGAGTTAAATTAAAATGTTGACTGAAGCTGAACTTCAGCCACAAACTTCCAAAGCATTGCTAGGAAGAGAAACAATTTGCTGATGTACAAAAGACTTCATATAAAGTTTAATTCTCCATATCCAGTGTGGCTTTGCTGGCCTTTGCCCTGTGGTCATGAGACATCCTTATCGACTAGCCATCGATACTGCTAATTGTGGGATTGCTTACACTAAGCACTCAAAATCCCACACAGCTTCTTCAGCCTCCTACTGCACACCAACTACTTTTGCTGTTAGGCTATCATACATGCTGTGAGGGTTACTGTGTGTTTCCAGACATCCCAGGGAACAGAGAGTAAAAGTACCCAGCCCCACATCCACCCACACTCCCCTTCAACACTTCATGCAGAGCTGCGAGAAAATCTCTCATGAAGTCACATCCAGGACTCATCAAACTGTGACTCCTTACAAATGGCTTCTCAAATACTGCAGCAAACCATCTTGTGTGTTCACGTCTGCTGCTCCCAGATACAGCATATGGAACAACAACTCTAAAGAAAGGAACTTATAAGGGACACAGTAAATGCTCCTTAAAGCTATAAATCCATAACCAAAACAGTTTAATATTCCAAATCAATAACAGACCTAAGAGTATTTCAAAGAGGAAAAAATAATGCAGGAAGATAGAATTGAAAACAATACAACTTCAAACCACCCACTTCATTTATTATGGGACAACCACGTGCTTGGCAGTCTTCATACAGAAAGGATGAACCCCAAAGGGGTTTCGTAGCTCAGAACAGACAATGCAAAACCAAAAACCCACACTCAGACAACACAATGGTGTGATCTTCATCTGGCATATTGTATCACTAAATGAGACCAGATGAAGATCCATTTTCTATCTTCTTTAGGGAATATCCATCATCTCCTGAATACCTCATAACTGGCTGAATGGCAGATCCCAGAGGGATCTAGTGGCCCGGAGTGTAGTTAGAGGCCTTTCGCTAGTGATGTCCCCCAAGATTTAATATTGGGCCCAGTATTGTTTAACATGTTCATTGATGACCTGGATGAAGGGGCAGATGCCTCCTCAGCAAGTTCACTGATGACACAAAGTTGGGAGGAGTGGCCGACTCCCCAGAGGGCTGTGCAGCCCTTCAGAAGGGCCTCGACAGGCTGGAGAGATGGGCACAGAGGAACCTTCTGAAATTCAGCAAAGGTAAGTGCAGGGTCCTGCACCTGGGGAAGAAGAACTCCATGGACCAGCACAGGGCTGACAGCTGGGGCTGACCTGCTCGAAAGCAGCTCTGTGGAGAAGGACCTGGAGGTCCTTGTGGGCAACAAGCTGTCCATGAGCCAGCAGTGTGTCCTGTGGCCAAGAAGGCCAGTGGTATCTTGGGGTGCACTAGGAAGAGCATTCCAGCAGGTTGAGGGAGGTGATCCTGCCCCTCTACTCAGCCCTGGTGAGGCACATCTGGAGTGCTGTGTCCAGTTCTAGGCTCCTCAGTACAAGAGAGACGTGGAGCCCCTGGAGATGGTCCAGTGGAGGGTAACAAAGATGGCTAAGGGACTGGAGTGTCTCTCTTACCAGGAAAGGCTGAGGGAGCTGGGCCTGTTCAGCCTCAAGAAGGGACAACAGAGAGGGGTTCTTATCAATGCCTATCAGTATCTGAAGGGAGGATGCCAAGAGGATAGAGCCAGGCTCTGTTCAGCAGTGCTGAGCAATAGGACAGGAGGCAACAGGCAGAAACTGATGCACAGGAACAGATTGTCCAGAGAGGTTGTGGAGTTTCCCTCAACAGAGATATTCAAGAATGGTCTAGATGCAATCCTGTGCCATGTGCTCTAGAATGACCCTCCTTGCCGCAGATGATCCCACTGGTGGTCCCTTACCTATTTTGTGATTCTATGATCTCCATGTGTATCTCCTACTTTAAAGCAGGAACCCGAAGAAATTAACTCCTATCTAAATACATCAAATGTAATGCAGTCTCCTGCTCCTAGAACCTCCATATGAAGCCTTAAACACAAAGGAAAGACATCAGGGTTTGGAATAAAGGCCCTGCCAGTTCACTTTAGCATAGAAATATTTCACAGAAGTAACTGTCTCTCCATCTTAACCAATCTGAAACTACGCCTCACAGTGCAAAACCACAGATGCACAGCAGCCCTAGAACAAACAGTAGGTGCAGAAACTTTCCCTCACTTCTGAAAGCTTTCCCTAAAGGCAAGGAGGACTCTAGGTTTTATATTTGCATCCATCTTGTCGTTCATCCCTGGTAGGCTACGGTAACTATATAAAAAGTGGCAAAAGTAGCTTAGATCCCTCCAGCAGATTTCAAAGTATCTTACTCTATATCCAGCTGCACAATATCAAGCTATACTTTTTATGGTAACATTTTGCTGACAATCCAAACCTCAAGGGCAAAGCTCAAAGAGAAACTCTCAAAGAAAGAAAAAACCCAAACCAGACATGTAGACCTTATCTTCATTAATATTAGACAGCCAGAATGGGACCAAAAGTGGGAGTTTGTGAAAATGAGCTGCAAATGGTATAAAAAGATGGTAGTAAAACCACTAAAAGTTAATGTCCGACTAAGGGTAGGATTCTCAAGAGTATTTCAAAGCCTATGAGGATGCAGTTTTGATCTTAGGAAAAGAGAACTCAATGCAAAGTGATGCTGCTTCTTTGTGAGAGACATGTAAATCTTCTCTAGGAAGGCATCTGGGACACTCTGCACCTGGACTGCAGCCTCAGTGGTTCAGCACTGATCTGTGACCTCAGTCCAGGGGGCTTGGACTCCTTAATGATTGTGTAATGCACAAAATACCTTCTACTCTGTCCTTCCTGTTCCTTGCAGAGAGCTCACCCAAACCCAGAAACTTTACCACAAGAACATCTAAGAAGACAGATAAGTGCAGTAAAGAAAAAGAATGAACAGTGCTTGAATTGAAAATATATTCAGATATTTCAGAATGTATCTTAAAAAAAAAGAAAAGGAAAAGGGGCCAAGGCATGTGTAAATAGTGCAGAGAAAAGGTATGAGAGGATGGCATAGCCAAAACATTTCCAAAAAGTTTCCTAACTACCTATTCTTTCATTCAGGTAGAGAGAAATACATTTATGCATAAATATAACAATAACAGTTCTTTGAAATTATAAAACAATTTAAATCAAAGACTTTTGGAACCAAGGAGTCTCCTGACTCCTACTTTCATATTCAGTTTACTTGTTTATTTAGTCATCAGGTAGATGAAAAACATAATTAATAGCTATTTTAAAAAATAATTGCAGAGGATGGTGTCATAAAGGATATTCTCTTATTTTTTACATATTGGCTGTTACAGACTACGGTTCAGGTAAATTTTCCTCAGAATTTTTATATCCTATTTTGCTATTGTGAAGAATCTCTTTCCCATAATAGAAAAAAGTAGAATAAATTTACGGATTATAAGCATGTACCTCTTTTCAGATGCCATGAACGCCTAGTTCCAGAAAGTTTCAGTATGCTGCTTATTACCTCACTACCTGAGTTTAAATAATCTCACTTGAGTAGATAAAGCATAATCAACTCAAAGCAACTATTCTAGGATACCACTACAATCACAAGAGTACAAGGTAACACTGAGATATTTAGGAGATCTCAACATATTATTAGGATTGAGATTTTTGTTGGGTTTTTTGTTTGATTAGAAAGAAGCTGTATGATACAGCTAGTCCAGTCTGACTCTACTTTGAAAAATAATTTGCTACCAATGTTTTCCCTCAAAGAAAGACGGAAGTGAAAAAAAACCCTAACTTGTTTAACTCTGCAAAATGTGTGTGCTTGCTACTAAAATCTGTTCAGCCAAAGGCTTACAAATTAGTCTCTGGAGGCAGGAAAGGCCATAAAAAGAAAACAACTTGACTTGCTTTCCAATAGCAATAAGTCTAACAGCTTGTAGGGTTGTTCAGAAGGCAATAAGCGATGGCCCGCACAATGAGGCCTCGCTCTTAGAAACACAGGCTGCAGCCAAAGCAACGTGTGCTGAAGCAGTGCAATACCTGCCTTTTCTACCCTTTTTGGGATCCCAGTATGAGTTCATTTATAGATCAGGCAATTCAGCTAACAACTTTTTCTTTCCATATAATTATTTGATTGGTATTTAATGAGATTATGTATGTTAGTATCAGCTCCTGGCAAAACAGCACTGAACAACACTGGTTTTCTAAACTTTGGCATCGAAAATTTGCAAATAAATACGTCTGAAATCTTGGTCTAGAGTTTGATCTAATTCCTGCAAAACTTGTATCTGGTAGGAAACCTAGAGAGAGGAGTTACAGAGGTGTTTAAGTCTAAATTTCAGCTTATGGTGAGACATGAAGATTATTACAAATAAAACCAGAATAAAGTACCTGAACTGGGGGAGGATGTTGCAATTTGTATTTTCTACATGGCTTTACTTAAGCAGAAGCTCCTACTACAGAGGAAGAGGCATGTACTAAAATGTACTTGTGGTTTGGGTAGAGGGTCAGGGTGCCATCAGTGGTGACTAATCAATGATTCTTCTGATGCAGATCAAAACAACTGCATTTCTCATTGTCTATCCTGTACCGATTAACGGCAAGGTAGAGAACAGCTGAGATTGAGAAGACATAAACATTTTCCAACAGAGCAGCCTTTATTCCTTGCAAATAGCTATTCCACAAATGATAGTAAAGCATTCACTGGAGCTGCTAGCTAGACCTACTCTTTTAGGTTAAATAATTGGTGGTTTGTTTTTAATACTAATGATTTCAGATATGAATCCCGACTAGCCAAAAGTGACCAAAGCAAGCATGCAATACTGCATGAATGCTACTCTGTAGGTATCACTCACAATCATGAAATTGTGGTTCAGAATTCAACCTCTTTTGATTCCCAAGGACTGTTGCCTGGCAAGCTGTGCCCCTGCCATACAACTTTCAGTGCACAGACATACCTGTCTTCCTCCATTTCTTCAGAAAGGCTTGATATCAGGAACAGGTGGAATGAGTTTTTTAATACAATAGTGACTTTCTGCCACCACATTGGAATCAAGTAGCACAGAAGATTACATCTAACATCTGACTGCCAAGATAAATGTGTGTCTACAACAATGACTAATCTTCATTTTTGCAAGTGACATTTGTTTTTTTAAGGCAGCCCACTAATCTCACCACCCTTAGAGCAAATTAGGAAGCTCTGACTTTCCATTAGTTTTAGACTAGAAAAGGCACCTGTGACTAACCATTGTGAATAGTTGCCTCAGTCTGCACTTCTTGACCTTCTAGTTCATAGTGTTTCCACTTGTTGTATCTCAAAGCAGAGGGCCCCTGCTTCCCAGAAAACTCAAAGAACCCAACATCAGCAAGACAGAGCCTTCTAGGGACCTGTCTGGTTTTAGCTGGAAGTGTTCTGCCAAGTGAGAAATTGGACCCTTTGTGGCTAAAATTAGATTGCAAATTCTTCAGGGAAAAGTGGGCTTTGCTTTAAAGGGAATCCTGGAACAAGCCTCTCTGTCACTGCAAAACAATGATGATAGGTGGATTAGGTAGCAGGCTAGAGAGAGATGTCATCACCAATCATCTGACTGCCTGTGAGGGAAACAATGAATAACATTGGACAGTTAAGGTTTCAAGTAATTGAAAGTATCTACAGTGTAATGAATAGACATCTGGCAATGGTATCCCATTCCAGTTAGCACATCATTTTGGATAGCTGGAGTTCAGCTAACTGAGGCTGCACTACAAAGGCATTATAGAGACTTTCCAGTATGCAGCTTCTTTAACTTTGGAACTCTTTAAGATTCTTATAGCAAATCCACTGCTGTAGAACACAGGGGAAAACAAACAAACAAACAAAAAACCCCAACAAAAACAAACCCCCAATGTAATGAGTGAATCCAACCAACATATTAAATACATTAAAGTACAAATCTTCCTGCCAAGGCTGACTGGTCCAGGAGGCGAGATGTCTCTAAGACAGCTACAAATAGATCCTCTCCCACCAGAGCTGAAAAACCCAGCTGAGCTGGCCAGCAAAAATGTAAAGCAGACATTAATCACCGCAGCCTGCACCATCCTTCCACTTGGAAGCTCTGTGTACCAGCAGGAGAGAGCATCGAAGACAAGAGGGCCTAGACTGCTCTTGTGCACTATTGCTAGCTCTGAGCTATTGCTAGCTCAGAGCCACTGTAATTAATTGATTTCTATTAACTCCCCTGTGTGACGTTAAAAAAACCCCAACCAACCAAACAAAAAAACCCTGAAGGCAAAACACCCTGATTGGACTGGTTTTCTTTAATTACATAGTAAGAAAGCTCACTGTCCCCACTTGGAGGAAAAAAGGCAGCAAACACAGCCTCCAGAAGGACCATGAGCAAGATTTTAGTCTGTCAGGTTCAGTATTGAAATCTAAACCTCCTCTTCCACCTTCTGTTATGCGGACTTATGTTTAAAGACTGATGGTCTCATAGTATGACTTGCACACTCGAGAAATAAAACTAACCAGTAAACCCACCACACCTTTTTCCTCCTAACATTTATGGCCACTAAATGCATGCTGTTGGGGTTATCTTCATTTCCAACTGTGTGTTTCCTAGAGCAGCAAATCTTTTCCAGTGCACCATTACTGCAGAAATTCCTTGTTTAGAAGTTTCACAGCAATGAAAAACTAATCCATTCACCTGGCCATCATTCTGCCAGCAACAAAGTTTTAGTGTGATTCATCAGCCTCCGATTTATTGCCCCTTTACTGGTTTGTCAGAAATTTGAAGACCTTGAATGGAGAAGTGTTAGATGGAAAGTGTTATGAGCAGGTGCTCCTCGCTTTCCAGTGCAATGTGGAACATTTCCTACAAAATCTAGAAGGACCTGAACTACCAAGTTTTAAGATATCACTATTGCCTACTGTCTAGGTATTTGAAGACATTCTGAAAGACTTCGGCAATACTTTTTCTATTTTAAGCAATCTATGAAAGTTTTTTAAAATTTCTTAATGCATTTCCATGATAGTTGTTCTTTCAGCTCAAAGAACAAACAAACAAACAACCCCCC
>VZTE01004276.1:1507521-1524611 GCA_013397775.1 Eulacestoma nigropectus
ACCTTTTTAAATAATATTCTTTCCTTTTTTTTTTTTTTTTTTTTTAATACAGTGCAGCTAACTTGGTTTTCTAATCCGTAGTGCTCTTTCTGGAGTCTGCTGGCAGATCAGACAAGCAGCAGAAGCTCTGCACAGAAGCTGTGCACTAAACTGAATGAAGATCTCAATCAATACAGTTAAAGAAAACAATTCATCAAATGAATGCACCTATTGACTAAAATCACCCTGAGGACAGGATTCTGCAGCTTCTAGACACTGCTCTGGATACTGGCAGTACTAGGGATATAAAGATGAATCTACTTTCAATGGGACAATAAGAACATACAGCTTCCCGTCACATAAGTTTGCATCCTCATAACATGACATGCTTTTCAGGACAGAGGCCTAGAAATTTAGTTTGAAAGGATGGAAGATCCAGAGGGAAAAGAGTGCATCCCACATTACTGTGACGCAGGAGGTTAGAGGAAGCCAAAAGAACTTTAGAAGTCATCACATCAGTTCAGGTAGCGTAGTAACAAGGAAACTGTTCAGGGTTTCCAGGGATAAGAGGACACCAGAGCTGGACCCAAACACACCTGCCTGGAAAATAGCACATGGAAAATGGCTTACCCTTAATTTGGAAAGTTAGTGTTTGTCTTTGTTAGGAGGTAAAATGCTGGGTTCTAACCCCCAGGTCAGGTGGGCAGGTAGCAACCATGAATATTCAGCAGGGAAAGAAACATCTCCAGAACTCAAAGCAGCAGTCAAGCTCCTCAATTCCCTTTCCTGAAGTTAGTGTTCAGCAAATGTACTCCTTCACTGAGAAGAAGAAAGGAGTGGGAAGAACTGAAGAGGCCTGCATGTCCTCATCTACTTACACCATCAATGAAAATCCACCCTATTAAAAAACCCAAGAAATCCCTGCAAAATACAAGAGATATGAGACCTTCTTCTGGAACTCTCCAAATCATTTTACTTCTCCCATTCCCATTCTATAAAAGATGAACAAAACATCACTGTGAGTGCACAGGATAACCATGGATCTAGCTAAGAAAGAAGACCCTGAATTAGGCAGGCTATTTTTTTGTTCTGACTCAGGATCCTAACAGACGGTGCATAAGGAAACCTGCTGCCCTGGAGAGAAGCAGGAGGAACAACAGAAAAAATAAATTTCAGAAGAGTAATTTGGTTCATGGACCAAATTTTTCATTCTGACACAATGACAGAAGCAGATCTGTCAGCATACATAAATTCAGACTGTAGAGTTAGCTCAGTGACGGCAAGTGGCTACTGAAAAAATAAAGGAATTGCCAAATTTGGCAGGAAAGGGGAAGAATGACAAACTGAATGCAGTCATCAAGAGTGGGGCTGAAGCCAGACTAAGGAAGCCAGTGTGACTGAATGCCCAGGGAGCAAATGTAAAAGGCAAAAAAAAAAAAAAGGGTCGGTCAGAACAAAGCAGGGAAAACTTCCTCCTCCAGCACCTGTGCAAGTTTCCCAACAGAAACGTAGTAAGTCCCCTTCTACACCTTGGACGGGCAGCTTGGTTCCAGAAATTCATGCCAGTGTGACCCTGCCCAATGGAGCTCAGCCATCTGGCTCTTAAAAATACTTGAGGTTGCATGAAACACAGATTAAAAGGATATTTGGCAGGCTGGACTGAAGAAGATGTAAAGTATCCCCAGTTAATATGGCCTACATTTCTCTCCTTTATTTATCTCCTATTTTATTTTATCTAGTGGTAGTTAATTCAGTTAACTTCACTTTCTTGTGCGCATTTTATTTAGTTATGTAGATTGAATTTCAATGATAAAACATTTAAAAAGAACTGGAACTGGATTTGAGGTTCAAATACTTCCAGTCCACTCCTCAGGCCAAAAGAGAAGATGGCCTCTATTCAAAATGGCTACAACCCAAGGAAATAAGAGACAGAGAGAAAGAAACGGAACAAGAAGGAGGAATGGGTAGGAAACATAAATGCAGTATTTTGCAGGATTTAAAAACACATTATGTCCCTTGTTTTTGAGAACGTTCATCAAAGCATGAAAGCTGGATTTGATGCTGGGCAGCCATCAGCTCAGTAATGATACTCAAAGCTCCAGAAAAGCATTTCTCACCTAGACAGGGCAGTACTTTGTTTAGTGACACAAAATAAAAATTAATAAAGAGAAAAAGTAAGGTTTTGGTAATGTAGAAGTGGTTCACTTGGAGAGAGACCCACTTAAGGAGAACCGTTAACACCTACGAACATGCCTGCCTCGCTAAAGGAGAAACCTCAAGGCCATAAGTACACAGAGAACCACAGCTTCTGGACTCCAGCATCCCTTGATTTGAAGTCAGAATCACGGACGCCAAGAGCCCCAAACTTGGTTCTCCAAGGATATCCAGACACTCACGGAAGGAGATATGCTCAGTTCCAGTTTCTCATTCTACTTGTCCCAAGTCCATTGGCTGCTGGACTCACTGGTCACTGGGGAGTTTCACACTGACTTAAGGTCAGACAGCTGTTTCATTTTGTAAAATACAAAAACCAACAAACCAAAACAACCAACCAAACAACCTTTGCAGGCTGGTGAGTTGTTTTGTTGCTGTTGATGTTTTGTTTCGTCTTCATGAATGTTTAATGAGTCATGCATAGCATTTCCAGCATTATGAAACCCAGCATCCTCATATGATATGTTTACTGCAGGCAATAACTTGATTAATATGGGCATAACAAATATTTTGCCAGAAGGAAGAGGAGTTTTGCTTATTTTCTTATGTTCCATTGGATAACTGTCTTGTTTAATCAATTTCTTATAATTTCAGCTACAGAGAGTTGCATTACACTTTTAATTTTTACCTGTGTAGGTCACAGTTTCTCTTACTTACAGAGCTCTTGGGAGAATATCCTGTCTGTAAGCATCCTCCATGAGCCTGTGTTTCACATTTAACTGCTATTTTTATGACTGAGATACATTAATGACATATAAAAGCATATTCTTTCTGCCTACAAACATATTCAGGATATTATTAAAGCATTATTGAAAAATGAAATGTTTTTATCATCCTCAAATGGAATAGCTTTGACATGAAATCAATCCTTGTTTTACACCACAGAATCCAACACTAAGACATAATACATAGGCAAATAGGCTTCAACACTTGCGCTGTTCAGAGATGCCTATTTTGACTGTCTGATTACAGCTCTGTTGCACTGATCCGTTCTTTAACCAATGGGTACTCACTTACTTGATGGGTACTCAAGCAAAGGGACAGCTAAATCTTGGCATTAACAGGCTCCATGGGAACCAGATTTTCAGATGGCACAAACTGGCAAAGCTCCCCAGAAACTCTACTCTCCTTTGTAAAACTCAGAATAGAAACTTACGAAGTTCCAGAACAGCTGAGAGCAGCAGTTATCTGACCTGTGACCAGTACCAAAAGTTATAGAAGGCTGTATGAAACCCTGCAAAACACACAGCCACAGAGACAGCTCTGTAGATGGTCAAACACTTCCCAACTCCCTGCCTCAAACAACCTGGCTTATTTTGTGATACAGGTGAGTTAATATCCCTTTCAAGATGGAGATAACAATGGTATTTGCAATATTTTTTTGTACAGTTTGCTCCATCACATCAGCATTATCCTTAATGGTTCTTTGTGACTCATCCAATGGGGCAAACTGAGACAGTGGGAATTATATCCGGATGCCTTTACACACTCTATGATGAGCTTCACAATTTGAAGACTATTTGTTTTAATAACTTGCTTCAATGCTCACTTCAAAAATTTAGGTTCCAAGGGTACATTCATTTTCACAATATACCTTGCACTGTATGAATTCTAGTTTAATGCACTGCTCTTACCTACATCTTACTGCATCTTGTTCATATTCCCATTCCTTTTTTTCTTTCTCTTGTACACATCTACCTTTTCTTTTTCCCCTCACTAATCTTTTTCTCATTCCTTGACCTTTTTCACCTGTAAAGTACAAATGCACTCTCCCTCATCCACCTTATCAATCATTCTCTCTCAGTCTCTTAACAGCATCAAATCCACTCAAGTTACAAAATTAATTATAATGCACTGCTGCCAGTATAAATTCCCCGTACAGTATGATAGCTGTTGCTTCAGGTTCCCCAAGGTCATTTATATAGATGTCTGTCACCATGTCCCCAAAGAGGCCACATTCCAGTTCCAACAATGCTCACAAGTGGCTTAGCACAGCTGACAGCCTTATGTTCTGAATGAATTTGTTTAAATCTTATACAAAGTAAACAATGACTATGACACACTATAGGATCCTATCCAGCATCCACTGGCAGGCTGCAGAGAAGGTTCATGTTCATGTGTAATCACTTTGAGGGGATAGTTGATGGTGGGTTAATCAATGCTGAAGTGTAACTCAAACAAACACAAGATAAAACGCACTGACATGCCTGGGATTTTAGAAGAAAGAGAAGCAGTGGAAAGAGATCAGGGGCAAGGTTGTCAGCAGCACACTACAAGCTTTTGGAATAGAGAATCCTATCCAGCATAACTTCTACCACTTTACAAAATGGACTGAGTAGGACCATGTTGCTAACACATGACTGAAAGCTATGTTTTCACATTAACAACAGCCCCAGGAACATTTATTTCTGTTCATGCTGCCTATGCCTGGTTCCACTGGCAAATAACAAGCAGGTTAGTCTGGTGGCTCACATTCCAGCTGTGCCCACCAAAAAGGGAGTAGCAGAAATGCTCTCGTCATTAGCCCAGAGGGAGTTGTCCAAAAAGCTGCTTCAGAGATAAGTGCAGTGAATTAATAAAGTAATGAACCAAAAGAATCTTTACTCAGATCTCAGTCTCTTTGCAAAAAACTTATGAATCCTTCAAATGGAAGAGATAAACCTTCCCTATTTAATCACTATGTCTACCTCCAGGGGACAGTATAGGATTGTTCCCCTACAGTTTTCCTTCCATTGCTTTGTTCATTCCAGCTCCCCAGGCCGACATGTAAGAGGTAGCCTGCTGGAAGGATGCTCATTTCCAATGCTGAGGAGGTCGATGAGACATTCTGAAAGACTACCTGTCCGAACTGTCAGTGAATGAGGTTCATTTGACTGCACAAACCACCTACACTCCAGTACAAACTGGAGCAGTGAACAGTACAGAAGTCTTTGATCAGTCAACAGCATTACCACCCCCACAGCCAGCACATCTCCAGGTGAAACACACTGGTCGAAAGCTCCCCCTTGGGCACCTGATATATGTGCTAAGTCCACAGATAACCCATGAAGAAAAAGCAAAAAGAACCTGAAAACAAGCCAGTCACTCCCCTCAAACTCTTCCATCTCATCCTAACCCTTTGAATTAAAAGCAGCCTTTGTAAAGCACACAGAAGCAGCACACTGTGAGAAGCATGTAACATTTTGATCAGTTTTACAATTGATGAGAATGAGGCGCATCAAAGTAAGATATCATTGAGTTTCCATGTATTTGCACACACATGGTATGCATATGTGCAGATATGTATGCCACTCACACCTTACACACACAAGAACTATACACATAAGGCATATCACATAACATCTGCCCATGCCCACAATGTTTTATCATTACATTTGTGCATTAAGAAACCACTGTGCACACATGAATTGCTAACACAGCCTGTTGGCAGAGGAAGCAATATTTACGTTGCAGCTACTGCCACCGATCTGACTAAAGCAGAGAAGCAGACAAACAAAAGGCTGCGATTCCCATTACACTCTTTTTTCTGCCTTGCTTTTTCAAAAAGTTGCAGCTTTAAAAAGCCTTCAGTACTAGGGGCTCAAATCTCTTGATTCTCAGTCATAACAATAGAAGACAGAAAGCACCTGATGTTTACATACTGAAAGATGTGTTTCTCCTCTACCCTGCCAACACAGAAGTTACTCATTCTTAAGGCTTAGCATCAGAGTAAGACTTTCATCCATCAAGGGCGCTGACTGGAGAAGAGCTAAATCCTGTCCCTTTCCTACTCCTCAAAGTACTCTGTGACTTGACAGCACACAAGTACACATAACCAGCAAGGCCTATTGTGGCAATCCCCTCTCACAGGCCACTAGAAACAGCATCTGCTGTTCATTTTTCTGTCCTTCACAGGCAAACCACGTGCATGAGACAACAGTCTGCTGGACCAAACAGAAAGAGAAAGAATGAGGAAAACCAGTACCTTTTCATGCAACAATACACACAGGCGTTTAGAGAGAGAAAAAGATCAAGACTCAGACACACACTCTCATATGCAGGGCCATAATACAGGTAGAGCAAGAGGGACATTCCATGTTTATGGATGGGCATATGAGGACAATAATGTAAAACAGCTGTGTATCATCACTGCTTTTTCTGTTAAGGTGGGCTGCATGTCCATGTCAGAGAATTGAAATGAGCCCAATGAGAGGGATGGGGATGAAAACTGAATAGTCAGGCTCATGTCTAATCTAAATCCCTGCTGCTGCAATTTAAGCCTATTACTTCCTGCCCTATCAACCACTAACGTGGTGAGCAGATTTTTTTCCTTCCTCTTGATAACAGTTTTTGAGGCTGTTAAAGACTGTTGTAACGTCCCTCCTCAGTCTCCTTTCTTGAGGCTAAACAAACCCATCTCTTTCAGTCCTTCTTAGAGGCTATGTCCTCTGGATCTCTCATTCCTCTTCTAATTGACTTCTGGCCTCCACCCAGTCAAAGTACACCGTTCTTGAATTGCACTGTTCAAAAGCGGGGCAGTGTTCCAGCTGAGACCTTACCAAAGCTGAGTGCAAAGTTTATTTCATGCATCTTCCAGGCTGCACTTCTGGTTATATACTCCACATATTCCATATAGTCAATGACTTTTTTTTATAAAAACCCCCAAAACCTGCATGACTTATGTTCACTCATGCTCTACCATAATCCCTAGGTTTTTCCCTGAAAAAGTGTACCTGGCTGCTTTCCAACCTGAATTATTAGACTTGCTGTTAAAAGGAGTTTTAACTGTCCGCACTGAATGCCATCATTTTTTCACATAATTTTTCCACCTTATTTTAAGCTTATCTTTTAACGTATCCACAGTATGGATATGTGCCTAGTGACACACACTAGAGAGATGTGCTGCTTACTGAGGGCTCATATTGGGGATATCACTGAGAGACTACCAAGCCTCAGACGGTCTACTGACTATTATCCGCTGCTGTTGTTTCAAGTAGGCACAAGTGATACGACCAGGAGCAGTCTGAGGACTGAAGGACTACAGAACTCTGGAAGCTGTGGTAAGGGACTCTGGAGGGAAGGTAGCTTTTTTGTCAATTCTCCTGGTCAAAGGGAAGGGACTTGAAAGGGCCAGTTCAATCCCGTAAATCAACCAATGGCTACAGGACTGGTGCCACAGCCATGTGTTTGGCTACTTAGACCATGGGATTCATTTTGAGAAACCTGGCTAACAGCGTCCATCTGTCAGAGAAGGGGAAGATCATATTCAGTTATCATGCTGCCAAGATGGTGAAGAGGGCTTTAAACTAAAGTTGCTGGGGAAGGGGATCCTCAATCCATCCACTCCTACCAATTTGATGTCAGTGCGAGCAATAGATGCCCATATACCAGACAGAGATCACATGTCAGCAGGAGAGCACCTGGAGAGCAGCAAAAATGAATTCCAAGTGCTGCTGCCAGGACCTTGGGAGTCATCAGAGACCCTCCTAAAATGCTTCCATGCATCATGGGGAATAAACAAGAGGAGTTTGAGATGTGCACATGCCTGCAGGGCTTTGATCTCACTGGCATCACAGAGGTGTGGTAGGATGGCTCCTATGAGTTGGAATGGAAGAACACAGGCACTTTAGGAAGGGCAGGCAAAGAAGGTGAGGAGGCAGTGGTGCACTCTATGCAAATGACCAGCAGGACTGCATGAAGTTCCACCTGGGGATGGAAGAGGAGCTGACTAGGAGCTTATGGGTCAGGATTAAAGGGAGGACAGGCACAAGTGACATTATAGGGGAGTCTGCTGTGGCTGCCTGACCAGGAAGCCCTTCTGTGGACAGACAGAGGCAGCCTCACAGTCACAAACCCTGGTCCTCCTGGGGGACTTCAACCACTCCAATATCTGCTGGAGGGACAACACTGCAGGGCATAAGAAATCCAGGAGTTTCCCTGGATCACATTGATGATAATTTCCTAAGAGATGTGCTCTGTATTTCACCATCCAGTCAATTAAATGAAAACACCGAACAGAACTCAAGCTGTTATACCTCTCCTTGATAAATTTTTTCACTGTGACAGGTTACAAGTCCTCTAGTACAAGTGCCAAATTTACCTCCACATTCTGATTATATACATGGTACCAAATACTTCTCTCAAACAGAACTTCTAGTATCAGCATATATAACACTAAATAAAAATAAAATCTGCTGTTTCAGCACCATGCCCATTTTCCACCCCTTATTTCCTTTCCTTCCCCTCCCCTCACTTCCTCCCTCCCTTCCCCCTCCTTGTACCAGGGTTTGTTTTTCATGCCAAGGTCCTCTAGCTGAGACCCTATATGGGAAGGTAGTTGTGGGAAAGGTTATTAGGAAACTGCCGTCTAAACTTCTACCTTTCCGGCTTCCCCACCCTCTCCCTCCCTACAAAGTCCTCTCTGTTCTGCTTTAATACTAATGAGTTCAGAGGAGGTTCCTAGGCTGGAGAAATTCACAGTTTGGACTGTGCCAAAGCACACAGGCACACACCTCTCTGATCACTTCCTGCCCAAACACAGTCCTGCTGGCTCAACCTTCAAAATGTGGGCTGGGGATTGATGCCGCTGTGCCAAAGGCAGGCTGAATTTCCAGGGGTGTCAGTGCCACCTACTCCTCTCTCCCAGTTTTATCCTCTTGTGTGCATCTTATTTGCCATATGCCCCTATGGAGGAAAACAAGGGTAAGTCAGAGCTTGGCTGACCTTTAAATCTCTGATAAAATATTACGTAAAAGGGCAGGAGGAACTGAGAGGTTGGTTAAGAATTTAATGAGCAAAATTAACATCTTGTTGAGCTTTGGCTGTGCAGCTTAGAAACACATGCTCAAGTTTATATGCAGGGTAAACTCAAAGAACTCCAGTAAATCAACATAATTTTTGGCAGAAGTTCAGGTTGACAGAGATAAAAGCAAAACCAGAAGGTAGCTTTAGTTCTTTGCTTGCCCTCTGAGTTATTATGCCAAATTTGGTAGTGCAAACCAGAAATCAGAATGCCCTTAACTCCTTTAAATTGAGTGGACTTGCACCAGTGGAAAATATTAATTAAATAACCTCTTTTAAATTGTAACAGACTAAACCTCTCAGCTTAACCACCTCTAACAGTGATTTGCTCTACAATCTACAGCACAGATTTCAGACATAGAATAGAGTGAGAAGTTTATCAGTCTCCTTTTCACTATTTGTTAACTTCTACTTCAATAAATAGAAGTAGTGTATTTACTACTAATCAGTCCAGACCAGCTAGAATATCATCCACATATGAGGCTTCTGTTATCTCCTCTGGGTTGAAGTGGAGGAAAATTCCACAATTCTCTCCCCTCACATAAACAGAGTATTTCCATAGTCAAACAGTGAATTGAAGGCATGACAGTATATTTGGTTATTCACTCACACCCTGTCCTGTCTCATTGCTCAAGTATTCTGATAATCAGAACAGAAACTACTGCACTGACATCACTGTGCTTAAGAAAACACCAGCTAACATGTTTTTCTCTCAATGTTTCTACTAAAGAAATTATCAGAAGTTTTCACAAAATACAGCAAAAAGAATAAAAGAAGAACGAGCATGTGCCTTGCGTTGTCTCCTAACAACAAATCATAATTGCATTTACTATCTGGTTAAGCTTTTGTAATCCAAAAGTTCTCCCACATCATTAATGTATAAGCCAACAACTTCACACCAACCAACAAACTCGTGCAGCTGTTCCTCTCTATTCAAGATGTAATGCTGAAACACAGCCACTAAAGCAATCCCAATGGATTTTCCATGACTCAGGGATCTCCCTGGATACCTTCCAAACTGCGAAACTGCAATCTGCTTTCCCCTTGTAATTTCCTTTGGAGAAGTTATTCTTCAAGCCTCCACCTAGTAAACCATTGCATAACACTTGTGCACGCTGCTAACCTTTTCCAAAGGTTGTTAGTGTGGGCAGTCTTGCCCTTTATGTGGCCAACAAATGATGGGAAACTGTAAAATTAAAAGACGCCCTTAAGTGTTTTTAATGTAAAAGTGCATAGAATATACAAATGTTGACTAGGGCCTTTTTGCATACACCACTGGGTCTACAGGAAGGCAGTAGAGTCTTGCATCAGATTCTCCCTAAAAAAAAGAACAAGTAGATAAGTGCAGGGCAATGTCTATGACAGGAGGCACTAATAGAGATTTGCTCCCAAGTTCTTCAAATACAATACATTTGCCACTGGAAGACTCCTGTACTGCCTATAATGCACACGTGCTTCATCTTTTCAGCACCTTTTCAATCTGGCTACAATGCTGTATTAAAACCGGCTTAAGAAGCATTACTATTCCCTGTGTCACACAAGGGAAACAAACTCACAAATGCATGAATTTAGTTGTGTAAACTTCCAGGGGTAGCTAGGAAAATAAAATGTTCTTGAAAAGTTTTCCTCCCATCAAGCTTAGAGACAACAAGGTACCTAATGTTAAAAGCTCTGGGTTAGTGCTGTTCCAGTGCCAGGTGGAAGGCATCTGTCTACTTCCTCAGAATAAAAAACACAGAACAGAGCAGCTGAGGAGGCAGTCTGGTGTGATGAGTGACAGACAAAGCACCTTCTGACACTTGCTTTCCATGCGCTGCTCCCACTTGGTGCTGAAGAATAAACAGAAGGACCTCTCCAGTATTTAGTGACACCAAAAGCTTCCCCTTACCTTGTGTGGAGGAAGGTGCCAGGAAACTGCTGACCCAAAAACCTTGTACCCTAAAAAGGTGCTACTGCATCCACCTCATCTGTAGCACCTTGTGCTCCCCACTTTGGAGTCTTGCACACCAGGTAAATGACAAGAAGAGGCCCATTTCACTCCAGCACTGGAAGAGCAACCCCAAATCACCTTAACAGGCCCCCTGAATGATAAACAACCTTGAGCACTATTTGAAGATAGAATCCAGCTATCCACAGAGACATGATGTAATTACAAACCCTTTTCCCCCACTCTCCTTCAGGCTGCATGATACACTATCTGAGCAATGATTATATCTGATATAAATTGTTACTAGGTGAGCAACTACAGAAACTAATCTTAGGCAACATATTAAACAGATGATACTTCATGATTGTTATCTTCCTCTCCATTCAATCATCTTATTTTGTTAACAGTTCCTCTTAAACCCCAGCTACAGTCTACCTCCCTAGGGATAACTACTGTCTGGCAACACACTTACATCCCATCCTGTTTCTCCATCTTTTCTCTTCACTGGAAAATTTCACTGCTTCCCCAGCTTCAGGTGAGGAATTATTATAAATTATTACAAATTTTATAAGGCCTTCATCATCAGAGGGATCTGGCTTCCCCTTTCTTGCTGACATCAGGCTAAGTATCAAAACCTACCTCCTACAGCATCTCAGATCCAGCCCTTCCTCTAAGAGCTGCAGAAGAAATAGACATCTGTCATTCAACCCCCCTTCATCACTGTGCAAGTTCATTCACTCCAAAAGCACAGACAAAAGATCATCTTGGCCTAGCATTCATGCTGTATCACCTCCATCTTTGCAATTGGTCTTCACTCTCCCTTCAGCACCACAGCTACTTCATTTGTTGTGTCTTTTTCTTCAACACTTTGGAGACACTGTTCCTCCTTATCACAATCTCCTGTCCAGTTACAATCTGGTCAACATGGTCTTTGCAACACATAGTACTTTCCTCTTGTCATTTCTCACAGATCCGTTTCCAGGTGGGACCTTCTCATCCCATATTACCTTTCTTATCTGATTTATAACAATCTCTCACCTTTCCTTAGCAGACCATACCTAGATTTAAATATTCTCTCCAGAACGTGAGGGATGAGGTCTTAATAATAGATTTCTAAGCCATCAGATACAACTCTGAAAAACATAAGACACTAATAAAGAGAATTAAAGGATAGAAATTGCAGAAGGGCAGGAATCATAGTCAAGAGAAGCCATTCCAAAATGTTGGGACAATAGGACATCCCTGTACTGCTGCTGTTTATGCTATTTCTACTGAAGAGAGCTCGCTCTCTAAGTCAGCAGGCAAAGCAGCAGGAAATATATGAGAATGGTGGTTCAATTCTAGGAGGAGAGTAGAAAATTGTCTATTCTGTATCCATCCAAGTATAGCTGGAAAAGCTCTAGAAAGCTGAAATAAAGATAAGTAAATTTGATCCTTCCAGCTAGCAAGTATGACTCCTACTATCAAAATCATCTCTGTGTTTTATCACTTCAGCAGCCTTCAGGCTCAATCCAGAAAGTTGCTGACTCTTTGTTATAGCCATGGTGGAACACAAAAACCATTCAAATATTAATTATGCCATACTAAGGAAAAAGGCCAGAGTAGAGCTTTATGGGTTTTTTTTCTTTTTATGTTATGCTGCTTAACACTTGCAGCTATGCCAAAACATGATAGTTATTATCAAATCAGGTGATAAAAGTGTTAGAAACACATGGACACAAGATTTCTGAATATTAAGCATATCCACCCTATCCATGATTTCACAGTTAGGATATCATTACAGCTCCTGAGCATTCAATAGAGGCAAGACACAAGATTGACAGCTTAGCACTTCCATCCTTTAGTGGTAGATCTGTTCTTTCTCCTCCTTCTGCATCCCAAGCTACATAACTGCTGTGATCCCAAAATCCAGTACTTCTCCTCTTTTGCCCTAGATGTACTACATGCATTTCCCTGCATGTTCCCATGGAACAACAGCATTACCCGGTTAAAAAGATGTAGTCTTGTGAGATCTTTCTCAGGTGTTTCATGTCTACTGTAAGTAAATCATTCTCAGAACACACTCAAACATTCCCTTCAAGTATTCCAACCATGACCACGACCCTTCCCACTTTCTGGAAAGGCAGTCAGTATGCTCTTCTTGGGACATTCAGAAGCCAACAACCACCATAGACACAGAAAATACCACACAATGGAGTCAGTGGAGAATGTTATAACTCCACTATTATCTTCAGTGAAACTGAACTGGTTTACATTGGGTACCTCTGTCCATAAGTGTTATAGTAAAGCAACAAGATCTAAAACACAATGTATGCCTGTACAAAATCCTTAAAACTACACAGGTACTTTGGTAACACCCCGTGCTTCTTCACACCCAAAATCTTGCATGTAAGACCAGGTCTGGATTTACATTTGTTTACACAACCCTATTGATTTCAGCCATGGAGTGTGAGACGTGGCTCCCATCTCATGCTCCTCTCACAGCATCTGTGTCTCACACGTTTGCAGCATAGTGACTGCTGCTTCTTACACAGCTGGTCAAGGAGCTGGGAGCTGCCAACCAGCTGCACCTACTGGAAGGAAGCCTAAAGTGAGAAAGTGCTGGTGCTGCACTCAGTGCCATAAGCCTGTTCCTATCATAGGAATCCATATGTAGGCAAGCACCTGAAAGGGGAAGCTGTCTCTGCCACAAAGTCTAAAACGCAATACCTCTTTATGGATTTGGACTTGAATAACTACAGAAAGCTTCTTGTAGTGATATGTGCATGAAAATCAGGGACTTGTGCACATGTATTGCATATGGGACACATGTACAGCAGATCCAACATTATGAAAAAGTCTCTCTGTAGAGCAGGAAGAAAAAGAAGAAAGGTATCCCCTGCGTGGAAAACTAAAAAGAAAAGAGGTATCCTGAGTTTGTACAATCTTGGACTGAAGAACTATTGCTGGATGTAAAGGAACTCTGCGCCTAACTAGACAGATTTTGAAACCATGAAGAGCTTTTTCCTACCAAGCCTCAGCACCAGAACAGAAGACAGTTCTTTTGCATTACTATAACAGAAGACAAGTGCATCTGAGTGCATGAAAAATACTGATCTGACAACTGCAAACTAACCCAAGAGAAAGGAAAGTTTTTGTGGCCTGGCCACCATCAATGAGGAAAGTGATTTGCTGCCTCAAAGCTTCGCTTTTTTTCTGCTTTCAGATACAGCATCTTCTACTTAGAGGGTGATGCCAAGGCTTCTTACTGGATATGAGCCTCTTGTCAGGAAAATTCTGCCTTGGCCTCATCATTAGCATTTTCTTACAACCTCCACTGGTGCATCCTCATTAAGTGCGAGAAAGGAAGTAATAACTGGGGTGGGGAGTCTCCACTGAGCCAAAGGCTAGCAAAGCCTCCTAGTTTGCTCAAGTCAGAGCTCATCAAATACAAATAAAAATTAAGGACCTCTCCAGGTGTCAATTGTGTTTGGTATTACACTTCCTGATAGATTAGTTAGATTAATTAACTACAGAGAAGTGCAGAAGGGATAAGGGATGGGCACAGGGAATTAAATAACTTCCTCTTATGGGTAAAACAGAATAGAGGGACTTTTAAATTATGGTTGCATAGAAACTTGCATTGGGCAATAACTCTAAGCTGCTGGTCAGAGCATAGTCTTAAACTATGATTTACACGCAGGGCAAGGGACACAGTAAGTAAACCCCTTTATTTCAAGTATTCAAGTGAATCCAGTATTAGGATAGAATGACTCAAAAGATTAATAATTTGAAACTAAACACTCAGATCTTGGTAACATGCCTGAATTTAAATGAGAGTAAATACGGTTATCAATACACATGATACGTGTTTGGGGGTTGAAGCAAGGACATAACATGCATGTCTTTCTAAGTCACAACCTTTCAATGAGAAACTAAGGACTTAGATAAGCTTCAGACATAGAGGATACTTTTCTGGAAAGGTGTTGCTCCATACTGAGAGCCAAGAGACAGAATAGGCAACTCTGCATCTCTGCTTCCCATAAATATTACAGGAGAGCTGGAGGAGAAATAGGGAACTTTTTTCTTCAAGCCCAGCAGCAAACACATAGAAACACAGCTGATGCCCTCTTGTTCCTACATACATTGACATATATTGTCTATATTCACATGAAAGATCACAATGGAAGCATTTCTTGTACTTTTTACCACATAAATACTCTTGCAGGTTGCAGAGCCAAAAAAGGGGCCTCACGAACAGTGCCACAGCTAGGACTTGGCAAGCTTGAGTAGGACGGGTGATATATGGGAGTACTTATTCAATGTGGTGAAGCCTAGTTTTCATCTGAGGTTTATATCGTATCCATTACACTAAACGGTCTGCAAGGGAGAACTAGGCATCAAGGGAACTTGCTACTTCTAAGTCAGCTGCTTGCAGTGGGAACTGCTACTACAGTTATTTAGGTTTGGATCTCATCTCCCTGTGGCTGTTGAAGGTATGTTATCCAGCATGTGCCAAACTGATGCCTTGCTCAGAAATTGTTTTGCTTCCTTTGACGAAATAAATAAATTCCCAAACACTTCCATGCTTTACCTTACTTTCTTTCAACATAAAACTCTTTTCCTTCCTTTTCTCATCAACTTTTTCTCCTCTGGGAAACGAGACAATAATCACAGATTTTCACTGTCTTTTAAGGTAGAAGGAACAGATGTAGAGAGATTTCATAGAGTAAGCAAAGAGCAGAATTTTCCCAAACTTTATGCTACTGGTCACTTCATCCAATGCTAACAGAAATATGTCTGTGGTGACCCCACTGTTCCTTTGCCTTGGTGCTGAGAGAACTAGCATAGATACCAGTCATGTGGATGGCTCATGTACTGAGAGAACACTAGCCTACTCCTTTCAGCATTCTGGCACTAAAGTGCTCACAAATACTACTAGCCTGGTGTGTTGAGAAATAAAGAGAGCACAGTAACATACAGAACAGCAGCAAACATCACACTACTTCCACAGTTCTATCTCAGGACAAGATGAAGACACTGATTTACTTAGGAAGGGATTAGTAGAAATCGCAGAAAAACCAAGTGAGACCCATGTGGTGGAGAGGACAAAGAAAAAAGGCAGGAGTAAAAGGTACAGTAAAGCAACAGGTATCTTTCTGTAGATATCCTCCTTCCTCAGGTGACCCAGGGCATTGAAAAGTTCTAGTCACAGTTACAGAAGTTATCAGACTATTCAGAGGTTACCCAGTTACTGCCTCTGCTGCTTGGACTCTCCTGCCACATCTCCTCATATTTTTCATCATCATGGGAATTCCTCTATAAAGCTCTTTTTCAAGGAGATTGAAGGAGAAGGAATCAACATAATTCTCATTCTCTCTCTTTTCTTTCTAACCTAGTCGATGTCGCTGTTGTACCGAGGTCGGCGAGAAATGACAGACACTGCCATTCTTTCCAGCTAGATTCCTGGGCTAGTTCGTCTTTAATCCAGAAAGCGAGCCAATTCTGATGCTGTGGCAGCCATTACTCAACACACTGAAATCAGAGGTGATAAGGAGATGAAAGACTAAGAGTTGAATTTAGGGCTGTGTCAAGAAGGGACATAGTTCCATATTCTTGTGGTCGCTGTTGCAGAGCACTGCAGATGAAACCATGGTTACAGTTTCAATTATGGTTCCCAGCATGGGCTGAGAGAAAGACAGAGACCTTGTTTAAGCATTTGCTTCCATCTTCATTTAACTGCACTCAGGCAATATTACAGGGAAAATACGGGATTGATTTCCAGTAGTCTTATTGTTCAGGAATACACAGCAGTTCCATATGCATCTTCTCTACAAAATCTGGGGGTTTGCAATAGGATCAGAACGCTAGATCTAGAGAGGGAGAGAGAGAAGAGTGTATACTGCCTCACCCGAGCAGCAACCTACCTCTCTCAGCAATTCAATGGACAAGAAGTTTAAAGGCAGGCCAAAAAAGATGCTGGATAATTCTAAATTTTTCACATATAGAGAGTTCATAAGTATTTATGCTGCTTCTCAACTGTAAACAATGGACCTTTAGATTTTATGCCAAAAGTACCTATTAAGTTTTGTTCTGTAAAAGCCTGTGAAGATGGTAAATAGGAATATGGACAAAAAGCTTTTGTGAACCCATAAAGTCAACAAAACTCCTTCCTTATGGACTCACAGAAAAAATTAAAAAAAAAAAAAAA